>JABFPN010000541.1:0-44011 GCA_022817305.1 Leptoteleia sp. ZL-2020
GCGGGGGGGAGGAGGACAGGCAACAGAAAAAAAGCCACGACCGAAATGGGAGGAGGAGGGGGGGGAAGAAGGAGAAGATAAATTTAAATAAGGAGAAAGAGCCCGAGCCGAATGCAAATGTATCATAATAATAAACTTTCGTTCGGCCGATCGTACCCTCGGCAGGTTTCCTGCCGGAGTAACGGTGCTCGAGGAAACGAGTTTAAAAATATACAACCGATCAAAGGACGAAAGTTCGTTGCGACTCCGGGGTGACGTAACGAGATACCCGGAGCTTTCGGGTGCCCATTCCGTCGCCGAGTTTACGGCCCGCCACTTTTTTGTCCTTCCGTTTTTTCTCCCCCTCCCCCTCCTCCTTTATCCCCCCTTTTCCCCTTTCTCTCTTTCCTCCTTTTTTTCCTCTTTCCTTCCTCTTTCTCTCCTTTCGGGTAGTCCGGGCTTTATTTGGCTTTTTGCTCTTTTCACCGGTCCTTTTTTCTTCTTTTTTATTTTTATTATTATTTTTCTCTTCTTTTTCCCTCCTTTATTATTATTCTTTTTCGAGAGCTAACCGTCAATTAGCGGGGAATTTTGGCCGCAAATAAAAATGTCGCTTCGAGTTGATAAGACAAGCGCCGGTCTTGTTTGCTTATTTGTTTTCGGGGAATATTCGAAGCATAATGTTTGGCTTTTAAGTGGCCGGTCCGGGACGTCAAACCCGGCGGATTTTTGCACTTTTCCGCCGAAAGTCGCCGTTCGTTCGTTACGCTGAAATATTATGGGAAATATTAAACGTTCGTGGAAGCGACTAGAATTGGCCAGAAATTTCGCGATCACCGGGAGAAAATGTTGACGAATTGTGATGTTTATTTGGAGAATGGTACGAGCTGTTTGGAGGGGGGGGGGGGATTTTTAGGTCTCGTTTCATTTCGTTTTATTGGCTGGTGAGATTGTTTTGGAATGTTTCGTTTTCTATTATATCACCATATTTACTTGTCTTGTTTTCCATCGTAAACAATGTTGTAACGTCGGAAAATTTTTATTTATCTGATTATCAGATTTATAAATAAATATGAAAGCGTTGGCGGAAGGGGGGGAGCTTTTAAATGTCAAAATAGTGATTGATAACTCGAATAAATAATAATTTCCGTTAGTTGGTTTATTTGTTAGATAAATAACATTTTTTTAACTTATTAAATTTAATTGATACGCCTTATATTCGTATTTTAAAGGTAAATTTATTTTATTTTTGCAAATTTAGTTCAATTTTGTTGAATTATTCTTTTGCACCGAAAGAAATATGGTTTTAGATTTTAAATTTCCTATTTTAAATCTACGTCAATCATACGTTTTACGAAATTGTAATTGATGCTAATTGTGTTTAATATTAAAATCTGCAAATTTAATGCACTAAGGTGCTCTAATATAAAGTATGCTTAAAAAGTGGAATTAAAAATATCAAATTTACAACTCAATTTTTTCAACATGATAGAATAAGTGAGATTAAATTGTAATATTTTACAATAAAATTTGTAAAATTTCCTTCTTTTTCAATTTAAATAACAAATTTAACTTTCCAGATGATCGTTCCAGAATCTTTGATCTGTAAAATATAATGAGATTTAAAATCGTTTCCCAAGCTTCGCTGAATATATTTAAATAATGTTGTAGTTCATAATAAATAACATTCAAGCTGCTTCAAAACTTTTTAAATAAAAATTTCCGTGAAGAAAAATGGGAATAATGTAGTAAGAAATGTCGACGAATGAAAGAAAATATTAAACTATTTTCGTTACATTTGAGATTCCAAAAAGATTGAAGCAAAAAATTTTGAGAAAGCGTTTTAATATGGAACACTTTCAAATATTTTAAAAATTTCCTATGGACAGAATCTTAAATATCAACAAAAAATGTTTTTGAAGTGATTTCTTAAAACGAGGTCCGAGTGTATTTTCCCGTATTCAAATTTACGCACCAAAAACAATTTCCGGTCAATTGTTCTTCAAGAGAATTCTTTTTTTAATTTAAGCTTCTTCAAGCGAGATTCTAGTGTATCTATTTTGACTTAAGAAAAAGAGTTCAAGTAAATATTCTGTTTCGATAGAAAAAAATACTGTTTACGGGTGGTAATTTCATGAAATTTTGCATTCGTCCAAAGAGATATTATTTCTATACAATGTTCTCTTTTAACAGCATACAACCGTTCTCACATAAGCCAAGTCCTATTCGCATATATTTACAACCGTAAAAGCATTGTTTTCGTTCTGTAATTTTAAGCTTTGAGCTTTATTTCGATACGGTAGTATTGAAATGAATAAAAGTGAATTATGAGCAACACGCGGAGAGCGATAAAGTTGAATCGACAAAAGAAATTTTATTTAAGCACGTTTTGTTGAATCATATTATTTCGTAGACTGCGCATGCGCGTATTTGTGTTGTCGACTACCATAAACATATGAATCAGTCCAATTACGCTTCTTAATATAAAAAAGATTTGTTACATTCACTTTATTCGCTCATTATGTGTATTTCATGTGTTAAACAAATTACAAATAAAAATAACAAATAAAATAATAATAATTAATAAAATAAAAATAATAAATATAACATACAAAATAAAACAAGGAGAGAAAAATAAAAATGAATCAATTAGGTTGCTTTGAAAAAATTCTTAATTTAGCAATAAAGTTTGGTCGATTGACGGAAATTGTTGTGTGTAACTGTAGCCATTAGATCGAGAGAAAAATTGTTGAAAAAAATTTTTTTTGTCTTGAAGACAACAGACAAATCTATAAAAGTCTTTATAAATGACATAAATATTACAATTTTTTACTTTATTTTTACAAATTTCTGAATACATTGTATAATTTTTTATTTTACTTACTGCAACATTGTCCATCACGTCCCCCAATTACAACGAAAAATGTCAATTTTTTGCAAACTTTTTCTCTCGGTGTAGGTGCAAAAGCAGATAACGCATCATTAGTAGAGCGCGTCGCGCGTGATTGTGCATTTCGTCCATTATCAATTGACGCTCACTGGCAGCGACGATCAATGGAGCCCCAAATGGGTCAAAGAAATGCGATAAAGCCGAAGACAAAGTCGGCCCTGCTCCGCGCGATTTCGCTTTAACGAATTTCCGCGCGCAACAAGTGTCCGGCGCTCTATCAGAACCGCTCGGTCGCGGACTTGTTTTCCTTTTCCTTTCTTTTTTTCTTTTTTTTTTTTCACTGCCGAGACGTCTCGAGCTCGCGGCGAAAAATTGCCACCGATTGCGCATTCGCGGTCTCGTTCGCGAATTCATGAATACGCGATCGCGCTCGTTGTTATTTAATAACTATTTTTTAATGACGCAACTCATCTAAATGTATAATAACTTTCCTCATAAACACCGCGCATTAATTCGCCATTACTTGATCTCGATAAAAAGTCGCAATGAGGCAAAAATTAAACGAAAGAAAAAAGAAATAAATAAATGAATAGAGTAAAAAAGAAAGAAAAAAAAAGAAAGAAGGGAAAGGGAAAAAGGGAGAGGAAAAAGGCGGGAAAAGAAAAAGAGAAGAAAAGCCGAGGGAAAGATAAAAAGGGAGTGATAAAAAGCTTTGGAAGAGTTGTTGCTGGTTGAGAAACACGAGCGAAACGGTTCGAGAAACGTCATTTGAACGATGCACCGTTAAAAGCAATCTGAAACGGCGGTGATTCAATTTAAGCGCAAACATTCCTGCTTTGATTGATCGCTCCGAACTAACGCCACGCTATCTATTTCCTATCGCGGGTATTAATCACGCGGATGCGAACCAAATGAACGCATCCAATGGACGTTAACTTGGTAAATAATTTACGCCGGGCGGAAAGTGCGCGCGACGCTGGCGCGGCACGATTCCCGGGCGATCGCTCGTTCCTGGTCCATTTTTGTTGACGAATTTCAAAAAACGATCCGGCTCGATGGGTGAAAACTCGTTTGCCGTGGATTAGACGTGGTCAAATGGGCGCCGATGTTGGTCTCAAATTATTCCACTCATGTGATGCAATTAAATATTTGTTTGTGCGCTTTTCGAGCGTTATAAATATTAAAAATTAAAAACGGTACCGGCAAAGGTCACTTTTTGTTGCGCGCAATGGGAACGGCACGGAAGATTTTTGTTTTTGTAATTAATGGTTGCGGCGGAGGCAGCGCTCTTCGTCGTTATTAATGGTACCATTTTTGGTCCCCAAATAGAAATGCATCGATCGGCTCAGCTGATTAAAAATGGTCCTAATTGACGGAAGAAGAAAGCCGTATTGTGTAAGGACTATCTAATGCGTAAAATCAACAGCTTAACTTTCTCGATATTTTCTTGACTTTGTGTACAAAATTGTTTTTCTTACGCTCAATTAATCATGCTGTTTATCGGAAGGATTGACATAATGTATGCATTATTTTTTTTTTTGTTTTTAAGGCGAGCTTGACGATGACGTTAAGATTGTATTTTAGATTTCGGTCGATAAAGGTTGATTATCAATGGTAATAGAGTGTGGCGTTCAAAAATGTGACATACTTCGAAAGGTAAATATTTATATTGTGTGTACATGTGTATATACGTCAAATTGTCGACTATTTTATCTATAAATAAATATATATAAGTAATTATTAAAGTTTCAGTAACATTTGCCATTGTTCCATATTATTTACCGTACAGATAAATTATTGTTAATCAAATCCGAGGCAAATGTGGTAGAAAAGTGATTTCAGGATTTCATTTTGTGTTTCATCATGTGTGCATCTTTTGTATAGCTTTATAAATAATACAATCGTAAGGATGATAATAATTTAACTTTATTCCCTGCTATTTTTGTGATTTCATCCACTAACCCGAATAATAACGTCAAAATGTCACTCGATATCTAATTCCTGACCTAAAGTAAACAAAAGAAAAAAGAACAGAAATAATAACGGAAATCATATCTCGATGCACGAAACGCTGCGATTGGTCGGTAAAAGTGCAATTTACCCTACATTTGGAAATGCTTCATTTGCAATTCTGCGAACCGTTGACTTAGTCACGTATAAGCAGGCTTCTGCAATTAGATCACAATAGTTGAACAAACAATTTAATCTATAAATTAGACCGGAGCGGCTCGCGATGGGAACTGACGTGCCTAAGAGAACGCAAGAAAGATCCGAGCGGCGAAATTTCTTTTCGGAATTATTCCGCGCATCGCATCGCGCGCGATTATCTTGCGGGATAATTTGCCTGGTTATTCGCGCGATTAGATAGATTCCAACGTGGAAGACTTTTTCGTTTCTTTCCCCCTCCCCATTTTTTTTTTTTTTTTTGATCCCGCTTTCCTTTACCTCGCCGATCATTTTTGCGACGATTGACAGAAATAAAAGAGTAATCACTTTCCATCTCAATTGGCTCGAATGACAATTTTTTTTATTATTTTTTGTTTTACTTTACATTCCTTTTATTACAAAAATCTGTTTCTAAATAGAACCGCCCACTTATCGCGAAAGTCTGTTTGTCTTTGGACCACCAATTTTAATGACAAAACGTCGTCATTTGAATGTCAAAGAAGTGGCGTTTATTTTCGCGCGTTGCTTGGAAGATAATCTGTTCGGAGTGCTCGATCGAGCGGACGATCGTGCATTAAAATAATTATCTTAATTAAACAGCCGTCCGCACGAGTTCCCACGAATTTCGGAAACCGCGCTTATTCGCAACTTTACTATTTCGTTCGATAAGATAATGCCAAATTTTCCATTTTTTGTGCCCCTATCTTGGCATTTATATCGACGCCTCCGTGATCATACCTCCCCCTTCCCCCTCCGCCTTCCTTTTTCTAATCTCAAAACGTATCCCGGCAATTAACTCGACGGCGATTAGAATTTCTCGCGACGTTAAGAAGAAGGAGTTACGATTTCGATGAAAGAATGTTTGTTTTATTCTGATGCCCGTTAGCCGCAAATAAAAACAATTTGTTTATTTAGGTCTATCGGTCAAATAAATCAAAGTATGTGTGTCATGGAAGTTTGGGTCATATACATTGACCATGCTTAGGTCCTATTATTAAAAGTTAATGTCGACACTTTTTTTTCAAACATCCGTGCCTCGCGCTTTTTTTTCTTCTTCTTTTTCTTCTTCTCCTTTTATCTATCGACCAATTTCCCGTGATTAAAATCGAACGAATTCTTATGACGCGGAATAATTCGTTCGGTGTAATTCAATTATCTTTCGCTTTTGCAGTGTCGAGAATGTGCTTTTGAAATAAATTAATGAAGAAATGAATAAATAAATAAATAAACAATAATTTTGGAAATCATTAAAGAATATCGCGGGGAAGGTTGTCTTGCTAAAGTAGTGTCAATTAGTGCTGATATAACGGTGTTATAATTTAAGAATTGTCCCTGCATTATAAAATGTAAATTTTGCAACAAATTATACTTTTAATTTTTCTTGTAATCGTTGCGGTGTTTTAGTTATTATCAATGTGAGGAAATTGATGCAACCGCGGTTAATTCAATCAAATAATTAATTATGATGGAATAATAATGAAAATTAAAAAGGCTTTTTTTTTTTACTATCTATTTTTTTTTTTACTATCTATAAAGTAAAAATTTACTATCATCGGCTGTTAAAATTGTCATTTGAATTCAAAATAAATAATGTACAAATCAATCAGTATAAATTCTTGAAACCATAAGATGTGCTTTAAAATGTAATAGGAGTGTTATAATTTAACACAATGAAAAATTACTATTCTTTTATATTTTATTTATTACAACTTGCTTTAGTGTCAGTATTATTTTTTTCTAGTATACGAAGAGAAAAGATTATTAAAAATTACTGACATTGTTAGTAATCTAGTTATATATTTGCAAAATTTGAGAAATTATTATCTTAATTTAGCAAAACCTACCAATTTGTACCCAATTATTCTTAGAAAGCTAACACTTTTTACTAATTTAGGATAGTAATTTTTAAACTTTTTCCAATATAAGACCAGTTTACTAGCAATGTCAGTAATTTTTATTGATATTTATTCTCCATGTAAAATATCGTCCGAGTTTTTAAAGTAGAAAAAAACTGGGGAAAACAAATAAAACATTATGTTTATTCATGTTTAAATTAAATATGTATATATTCCACGATTGCATGTAATTTTTTATTTATAACGGTTCGCATTAATTTTGTAATGCGACTCGTCGCAAGCGAGCGGCAGGGAAGTGTCATCAAAACATGATGTCAAAATGCTGTTGTGGTCGGCGGAAATGTAGACAAATAGTTCGATTAAACCTCAGAAGCAGGGTCAATAACATTAGGTTTAATGACCGGTCGGAGCGTAGTTTAACGTTTTTCACATATTTTACATAGTTAGCATTGTGCCAAGCGGTCGTGAATCGTTTCCGGAAATGATCCAGCGAAGAAGTTATCCCGTAATTTCTATTTAATACTCGCACTTGGCGCGTCAGGATTTTCGAGTTTTTTTTTTCTTTTTTATTCCTCTATTCTTTTTTCCTTTTTTCTTCGCGCCCAACCTAATGCGGGTCCAAATTAGGTTCGGCGCTTGTTCATTGAACGACACCGCGCAGATTATAGGATAAATTATGGGTTCGACCAATAGTCGTTCAATTAAGCGCCGCAAATGGAATTAAATGTTGCACTATTGTACCGTGCTAGGGTTCTCCTATTCGTCGGGTTCAATTCGGATACACTTATTGATACAAATGACCATTTTTATTCATCCTAATTTGCAGGTTTTAATCATTAAGCCTCCTTTTTTAATAGAAGATGTATTTTAATTGAGGTAACGATTATTTTTTTTATATTGAATTAATAATATGTTATTATTATTTATTATTAATTATTTTCATTGTTCTGAATGAATCGCCTTTGGCAAACTTTTACGAAGTGCAGAAAGATCAAAGCAATATGTAACCCGAAATAATAACTGTTTATAGATAGGTGACTGCGTCACCAAACAAAAGTGGTAGGCAGTCCTTATTAATATTTTTATTCTTGTCATTACTTTTGCAGATAATTTTTTTATATATACTAGAAAAAGAGTAGCAATATAGTTTAATAAATTTTCTACTAATAGTTTCATAAATATTCTGAGAATAAGTGGATTTTCCACATGAAATTTCCATAAAAATAATGCCAATTATTATAAGAATAAAATTCCTTTACTTTGTACATTTTTGTAGTAAATAAATCATAATTTCTCATGTAAATAAAAGACAATACAAAGGTTACCATTGTATTGAGTAAAGTTTACAATCAGAATTTTGACATCATCGATAAGAAAGGTATGGTTAGCCCAGCGTCAAGATAATTGAAATTTTGTTTTCTATTTTTGTTTAACAACGATGCGACGAACATTTCGACTACCAACGTCTTGTGTACTGCACAATTATCGTCATTATCTTTGTTTGATAATCAAACCTTTTTTTCTACTCTATAAAAACCTGAGGATTTTATTTAATTTAATTATAGTTTAATAATAATTAAGAAATTAGCCGATAAAAATAATAAAATTACTTGTCTTTATTTAATATTGATCCAATTTGTATTTATCTAATGGTTATTTAATGTACACTTGAACAACATTATATTTAATCTAAAGTTGTAAACAATTGCCTTTCATTTGATGAAATTTTAAAATATAATGATAAATCCTAAACACCTGTTGCATCTTGCAGATAACGCACGCGTTATTAATACTTTAAAGTAGATTTGAAATGTATCCACTTATTCAAAGAAAATATCCGATTATTATATATTGATATTAATTGTCGTTTTGTAATAAAAAATCTGTTTTATCTAATTTAAACGAAATCATGTCAAATATTTTTAAATTTAGCACTAGCACATTAAGAAGGATCGCTTTTTACAATGAGTATATTATTATTTTTCTTTTCAAATTTAATAATTTATTTATACCTAAACTTTTATATCGTCAATAGTTTTTTTTAATTGGCAGTTTAAATGCTTTTTTGTTCGATATTAAATCAAATATGTTTTAGACTGAGAAGAGAATTTTCATATTTCAAGAAGAATGTGAATTTCTTAACTTCTAATCTATAATGACAACATTTATAAAAAAATTAAACGATTTCGTTTAACTGAGATTGGATTAGGATAGGTAGAAAATTCTTTTATAATTTGTTCAAATGGATACCGAATTTCCTAAGTCTATATCAGATTATGATAAGAAAACGAATACCCTTAAACCTAAAATCTTTATAACCGTAATCGGATGTAGATTTTATAAGAAACAGAAACAAATAAGAAGATGACATTCTTTTCCCAAATATTTTTATCTCGTAAACAATGTACAATGTAGATTCGAAAATGGACTGCAACAATTTTACATCTAATGATAGACAATTAAAAAAAATCTCAGAGTAAAAATAAAAATTCATGGGTACACAATATAACTTCAACAACATTACAATTTGTTGAGCGAAATTAAATTGCAGAATTTTTATATGCTATCGAATCGTGTAATTGCAAAATATATTATGTATAAATAATTTATGAATCACGCGGCTGTATACGCGCCGATTTAATTTAATCGGCTACTTACAATTGAAACTGGATCCAAAATTAATTTCATGTAAATTTTATTATAATCGATGCAATTAGACATAATTAATTTTTAATCGCCAGGCTGCTCCGCGATTACGCGTGTGATCGTGTTTATATTAAAAAAAAAGTAAAATAAAAACAAAATGAAACAACCAGCCACGATAAGAGTACGATCGATCGAAATAGTTGAATTGTATTTCTAGATACTGCCACGTCATTTACGGTGCTTTCGAGACATTTGGTTTTGGCGATAAACAAAACGTTTGACCTGAAAATGTGGAAACTATCTTTGCACATATCGATTCCAATTTTTTTTATATATTACGCTTTTTAATTACTTCATTTAGATCCATTTCATATATATTTTTAAATCTAGCATTCTTTTCGTATGCAAGAGAAAACACGAAAAATGAAAACGAAACAAAAAAAATTACTTTTTTAAAGTCACCCGCTATTATTTTTTATTTCGTTAAACTTTCTTTCGAAAAATTCGCGAGGGTTTGCACGGTTACTTCGATGATTAAATTATTACATAAATTAACAGCAGAAAAGTGGGAATAAATGATTAGATACGAGTACTTTTACTGTCATTAAACGTTATCGAGTGTGACGAGAAATGTTAGATCAAGGATTATTTGAGTGGCGCGTACATTTCGTACTGTACAAAAGTATTGGCGCGTCAGTTCATTCAACAGTTCGATCCTGTGCTCCGAAGACGTCGCTTCGGGAGACTGACCGCTCGTTGATATCCTCTCCTATAACGAGTCTTTTTTTCTCTCACTCTCTCTCTCTCTCTCTCACTCTCTCTTCCTCTCTCTCTATTCGCACCACGCCGCGGTGCGACGTTTTCGGTCTCGTCGTCGCGCTTGTTATCGCGCGATTTTAAACATGCTCCGCGGTTTTTAAATATTTTCAAATAAGCCACTTTTTTTTTTAAAAAGAAAAAGATTCGTCTCGCGCAACGACACGACTACGTTTCGCCTCTCAGGTGTTTTGTTCTTCGGTGATAAAGAAAAGGTCAGTTCTGGTCACAATCGGAGATCATTTGTGGTACCAAATGTGACGACAATTGTGCAATTGTTTGAATCCGCGAATGGGACAGTTTTTCGAGTCGATCATAGTTACGAGTAGAGAGTTTGTTCGCGGCGGTATTTTTGGTAACGGAAAGTGACGTCGCCAGTGGCACCAAAGTTTGCACCACAAATGGGAATCGTTGTGGGATTCATTGGTAATGTCAACATTGTATTAAACGGGAACAACTTTGCGGAGTCGGCGTAAAATGAAACGTTAATTGACCATTTTTGGTACCAAAAGTGAGTTCATTCGGTGGTCCGCATTGTCTCGATTGTGGGGCCGATGATGATGCTACGCGATTGATATTGTGACATTCGTTACGACAAATGTGACAATGATAAAACGGTCAATTCTTTTGGTACCATAATGATACCAAGTTGTAATTTATTTATTTATTTCTTCTTTTTTTCTGTATTTTTTTGTAATTTGTGAGCAAAGAATTGTGACAATCCGTGGTGAAAAAATTGTGATAAAAAAATTGGCACCAAATAGACGGCGACAATTTTTCAATCTGTCAGTGTTTTGTTTTTCTTTTTTCGATTATTTCGTTTGAATGAAAACTCGAAATGAAGCTGGCTCGAATTACATTCGATTTGTCTGATTGCAGATAAAACGTGCATCATGTCCGTGTGGTTCGAAGTCATAGCAGTTTGTATATTCATACTACTAATTGCGGCCACGAGTTACCGTCCAGCATGGTGGTTTTGGGGAGGAAGTAATTATAGAGTAGGTGGGTTTGCTATTCTAATATTTCTACTATTTAACGTATTCCCCGGTTCGTTTTAGCTGTAAGTGGCGGAAGGTGATTGAAGCCTTTAACCGCGGGCAATGTTTGGCAATTTGTCGCAATCTTTACCGTTTCATTTAAAGCGATGGAAATACACAAAGTCGGTATTTGAATTGCGATTTAAATCGAAGTCAAACGCTCAATGTTTTCGGATGCTTTTACAAATGAGCATACAAAATAAAGTCAAGTCAAAATACCAAACAGAAATAAGTCGCTTTAAATTCCGTCTGTATTTATTTGTAAAACTTTCCCAAAAGCACTGACTAAGTGAAATTCACGTAAATATAAGCGGTTCTTCTGTTTTCATAGGAGTTGCGGCAAATTGCCTTTAATTTCATCGTTAATTGTCCATCATTACACTTCATTATGATTAAAATAAAAAAACAAAGAAAGAGAAGGATATTAAAAATCAAGCGAAAGGGACAATAGCGAATGGGAATTAATGGAGAAATTGTAAAAAAAATTTTTTTCTTCCTTATCCTAAATTGTTCGTATCTAAATTCAATCGCCTTGAAGTCAATTGTTCGGTATCTTTTTCAACAACGAAATTGATCGATCAATTATTCCAATTAATTTACAGTTAGTTGCTCTTATGGTTATGATTTATGTTGAATAAAAAAAAATTGTTTAAATTCAGATAGCGAAGGAAAAGGAAAGACTATGCGAGATATACCAGGACCTTTGGCAATGCCTGTGTTGGGTACCAGGTGGATCTACTCGTATTTCGGTACATACCAAATGAATCTGATTCACGAAGCATACAGAGGTATAAACTCTTCTTCACTTTATTTGTCATCTAAAAGTGCCTGCTCGGCTGAAATAATATGCACTTGTCTTACTTTACGATTTCATCTTTCGCGATAATCAAATCCCAGCCAGATAACTGAGTTATGTTTATCGAGCGCAATTATCTGCATTGCAAATGCAAAACATTGAACATATACTCTCTCAAAAAAAAGAAAGCTTTTTTCAATACCACACAATTTGACCGGCACGAAATCGATTAAATTGTTACAATTGATTTTATTTGTATTATATGAAATGTTAAATTTCGTTGATATGTGTTGGTTTATAAAGTTTGTTGTAAACGTTAATTTATATATTTTAACATTTTATGCTCAAATCACTTTTATTTTGTGCTCTTCAAGTTATATTTAGTAAGACTGCATTTAAATGTGTTTATTTTAACATAAGTAATTATGGTTGGCTTTCAAAAGTGGAATATTTTAGGAATGGGTCATTTATTTTAATTTCAACTAAGACTGCGGATTTTTTTTTGCGATTAAAGCGATTAATTTAATTGAAAAGATTGAAGTGTTAACTGATTTCGGAGATATTGACTTTAAAGATATTTTATAGAATGACATTTAAAATTATTTGATGTTACTTTTCAGTTAACGATTATAATTGGTTTCGAAATAATGGCGAATCATTTTTTCAGATGGAACTTAGTACTTTGATGCATGTACTTCATTTGTTTATAACAATTATTTTACATGTATATATGTTATGCTATGTATCATTATTTTGTATAATATTTTAGTCGACGCGAACAAGCCTCACTGTACTCTTTTTTTGTTAACATTCCGTTATATTTTTAAATTAATTAAACGACTTGGTGATACTTAATATAATTTATAAATTTTGTTCTTCAATTCAAATATATCCATTTAATGATTAATTTATGTTATTAATTATAGTTATATTAATTTTTCTTTTTTTTCCATTCTTTGATATTATTATCTCCGTTTTAATTCGATAATATGAGCTAAGGAAAAATTTTGTCATTGGAAGGTATTTATATAGAAATATTTTTTATTAACACTTCATTGAGCATGACAGAGAAAAATTGAAAAATTAAATTATAAATATTAAGTTAAAAATGTATCTTCATCTTTTTGTAATAAATTTTACAATAATTGGAAGTTTTATCTTTTTGAAATATTAACAGATTTTCCTTATTGAAAATCAAGAAAGTGTCTACTTGTTACGAGAAGATTCCGGTTATTATAATTAGTCTATTTTAATATTGACTAACTTTGTGGAGCAATAACTTAATTTAATTTAGCTTCGAAGTGTGTTAAGGATATTGCACTGAGGAAAAAAGAGATAATAAAATTATTACATTCTGCAGAAATTTCAGGCTCCATGTTAAATATTTTAATTTTCCTCTCAAAAATCAACTTTGCTGATCATTATAATTATACAGCATAAACTTTTTCAATGCAACTATTCCAATTGTTCCATTCATTTGACGCATTCTAAAAATATTCTGAAAATACCATATATTCTGACGTTCGACTCCGGAAACCCAGTATATTCTTGAGATTCTTATTTTTTTTAATATTCCAAAAATATACCACAATTATTTCTGGTCTTTGACGTTTGGAATATTTTCCGAGACATTTCGGAATATTTCTTGTTATTGGAGCTGTAATAATTTCGCGTATTCTCATCGCGGCCACAAAAAGTCAACACTGAAAACAACGATTAAACCTCCAACGGCGACTTTTCCTTAGCACCTTTGTTTTGAAGCGCAACATTTAGAGCCGAAAAAAGAGCGTCAGTACAATTTGCTTGGCGCGAAGCGTCGAATTCAATTGGCGAAGAATGCGAGGAGCGTTTTGCGCGGCTAGAAAAGTGGTCGCGGCAAAGAGGGGGGGAAAAAAAGAAAAAAGACTAAGAGGAGGAAGCAAAAACGGAAAAAAGTAAAAAAAGAAAAAAAGAAAAAAAGAAAAAGAAAGAAAAGGGGGAGAAAAAAAAGAGAAACAGTTGGGCTCGTAGCGTCGATCGACCGTCAAAGAAAAATGCTCTAATGCTTGATAATACATGATTGAAGAATAGATTTGCATCGGCGATACGGAGCGCTGTGCAAGGAGGAAGCATTGTGGAATGTGCCTGTGATCTCGGTTTTTTCGCGCGAGTACATCGAGGCTATCCTGAAACGATCGTCCAGATACCCTCTGCGTCCTCCGCAGGAGGTCATATCGTACTACCGGCGGACTCGCAGCGATCGTTACACAAACCTTGGTCTCGTCAATGAGTACGTTATTTCTCTCTTCTCATCTTCCCCCCACTTTTTTCTCCCCGTTCATCTCTTTTTTGCCGGCCCTCCCCGCTTCGACTCGCGCACCGACCCCCTCCACCTCTTCCACCCTCTCTTCCTCTTCCACCTCCCCCCTCCTCCTCTTCCCGCTTACCGCCGCCCGCGACACCGCCTCCTCTGCCTCCGCTCAATATCAACATGAAATTGCGATAATTACTTTGCGATGCCCCTTTCTTTCCTTCGATTGCGACGCGCGAAGAAAATGCTTTTTAATCGCCGGCTATTGTCGGTTTCAGGGTCAGATATCAAACGCTTCTAAATATAAACCCATTTTTCTTCGATCAACTTTTCATGCGCGCGCGCTCGCGCGAACGCGCGCGCCAGAACAAATTGAGAGAAAGAAGTCCAAAGTGGAAAAGTGATTTTTGCCGCGGGATAATTGCGAGCCGAACCGATCCCAGGCGAGTTACCTCGAACGGGCCGTGGCGAAGGAGGAAATTTGACTCGGCGGGGAGGGAGAGGGAGAAAAAAAAAGAAAAGAAATTGTTCGTACCCGAGCCATCGCCACTTATCGTACCTGTTACGCACAATAATTTATCAATGATATCGGGCGATATAAGCGACGCGTCGCTCGGCTCATCTGTTTGCATATTTAATCGGAAATTAACAGCCCAGGAAAAGTTACGAGACTTTTCTTTTTATAATATAATTTAATTGGAAAGGCGCGACTCTTTTCCTTTAATTTTTTTTTCCTCGTACGACGATAACGATTTTAAATTGATTATCGCGAATGATTATCCGGTGAATTTCGAGTTGATTCTGTTTTTTTTTTCTTTTCTTTTCTTTCCTGAAATTCAGTATATCTTGTTTATCCGTTTTGTATTGTTAATTTTAGATTCCTCAGTTTTATATCATTATCGAAAAAAGATTATCTGGCAAATTTCGTTTTTTGGAGCGGTTTGATTTTCGGTCAAAATTATTGGCAAATTGTTGGGTCACGAAGGTACGCAAATAACGGTAGTTTGTAAGTCGAATTAAAATTTTATTGTTTACAATTAAATGGAATTGATTTTCGTTTGTTTAAACGTGCATTTATCGATCTTTTAACGATTCGTATTTTATTTTGATGTTTGAGTTTCGTTTCTGTTTCCTTTTTCTTTTTTTTTTGTATGTATATATTCTTCTTCTTGTTTTTTCTTTCTTATTTTGAAGTTGAATGTAAACGCCATTTGTATATCAATGCGAGCTATTTGCTAAAACCTTATCAGATGCATTTGCAAATTTGCGTGCATTGTCGTGCACAATGTAAGCAGTGCGCAATGCCACGATGCAACAAGGACGCGTGTTTTCTTTCACATCATAAATCACATTGAAATGTTGCTGTTAACATTATCGTGTCATAATATTTGACTTTTCAGTCGTTTTTTCTTTCTAATCGGTGTTGTGTAAAATGCATGTGCTTGAACAATGTTTTGTAGTAGCAATGGTGTACGATATTTTTATCGCCAGTGATATACTATTTAACTTAATTTATTGCGGGAATTATAAATAATCGAGCGGTCGGGAAAGGAAAAAAAAAGAGAAATGCCCGGGACTTGAACTCGAGTATACGAATTTTATTTTTGATGTTCAAAATTTTCCACTTCTTTTTTTCCTCTCAATTTGATAATATTGATTAAAATTTAATAAAACTATAACTATATATTGAAATGCGAAAAAAATTACAATAAGAATGAATGATGTAAAATTAAGAAAAATGAACAAGGTAGAAAATGGAATTGAAGTATAAATTGGAATTAAGATGTTTTGATAATTGTGTTTTAATATAATATTTTAGTAAGTGAAAATTACTTTGCAAAAATTTAAACTCTAAGTAGATAATTAATTACTTTTATTCGAAAAAGAAAAGTGTAAAAGACACAGTTAACTTCGCAAAATTTGCAATTCAAATGGATAAAATTTATTTGTCAATATTTTTTACGTCAAGTACAAGTTTCCTTAAGTTTTACATTGAGAGAAATTCCGTCGTATTTGACAGTGAATGTGATAATTAAGCGCAGTGATGACTGAGGCGTGAAATTATCCGTGAAAGGTGTAGTTAGTTGTGATTGATAGCTGTTGCATAGTCGTTGTCAAAATCAATCAGTTATTAATTGTCACATCGACATGTTCGCTGAAATCATCCGTGTTCATTTTATTTCCTTAGTTTTATCTCGCACTTTTCTCTCGTTGTAAAACATTGTATAAATTAAGCCTGTACACTAAGAGACATTTATTAACAGTTACTAATATATTTTATAATAACTCGGGAATACGCATGCATTTTTATAGCATTCCTTTTAATATGAAATAATATTTTAAATAAATATTATAAAAATGTTTGACCAGGGAATAGAACTCATTACCTTTGCAGGGACAAAGTCATGCATTTTACCACCACTCTATGCTGCCGTTTAGAAATAAATCACAAATTAGTGTTACTGTAAGCACTTAGGCCGCGCCCCTTTTACATTCTCACTCGAGTTTAACAAGGACGAATACATGGAAAAAATTTATGAATCAGCCATACAAATTTATTTAATCTGCGACGTGGAGGGATGGTAAAATGCTTGACTGGTGTATAAGATAACGAGTTCCATCCCTTGATGACATTTTTTTCTAATATTTTCTAATATATTTATTAATATATATGCTATATATTATAGCATAAGAAATACTATACGCGCATATATCCCCCAATTAATATAAAATATAATAAAAGCTACTAAAAAAATATCTCTCGATGTATAATAATTTTGAACTTTAAACTTTGTTTAGATTAAATATATTATTTATAATTATTTTAAAAGAGCAATATTGTAAAAAAGAAAAAGATAATAGAATAAAAGTGAATAGAAAATTCGCACAATTAGTGACAGTGACTAAGGCGAAGTTTAAGCGTTGAATTTGAAAACTGATCCAAAAAAATTGACAAAACATAGGCAGGGAGAAACGTGGCAGAAATTGAGGAGTGCTTTCACACCGGAACTAATGGCGGCTAACACGGTCTTAGGTTTTTTCCCCGCTCTGAATGGAGTAACCGATGACTTCATCGATCTTATTCGGAGTCGCAGAAATGGAATTAGAGTGTCCGGATTCGAAGACCTCTCTTACAAGCTTGGTCTGGAAAGTATGCAAAATCAATTTAACTAATTTTCAGTTTTTATTTCGTACCTTAGTTTCCGCGCCAGTTCAATTAAATTTTCATTTTTCCAAATCATTGATCTTTAAATTTAACGGACAGCAACGAATCTTTTTTTTTTCTTATAAAATTAATCAAAGTTTGCGTAACAAATTTGTTGATATTATTAAAATGAGACCGAACCTTTCATAATTTGCAATAAGAGTTGGAATTAATTTAACGAAAGACGAATTGAATAAGATGAAATTTGATTTGGTAGGTTCGATTGATCGATGTACTAATGAACTAATGACATTTGCTGTCTGACCTTTTCCAATCTAGGTACATGCACGTTAATATTGGGGAAACACTTGGGTTTCCTGAAACCAGAGGAATCCAGTCAGTTAACGTCGAAATTAGCGGAAGCGGTTAGAGTCCACTTTACGGCGGCGAGAGACGCCTTTTACGGATTGCCTCTCTGGAAGCTTTTGCCAACGGCATCGTACAAGCGACTCATAGAGAGCGAAGACACCATATATAAGTGAGCGGGCTTCTTTTTCTATTGGCTATTTCTAATAGCCAAGTACAAGTTAACTGCGCCAATTATAAGTTTTAATGGATCCAAATTGGAATAATTAGAGCTGCATTTTTTCGATTTTATTTATAGTGCAATTTTTTTGGTACCAACCGATTAATCGCAATAATTAATCTGGTCATTTTCATTGTTGAAATTATAATTGAATTTAATTTATTAGCTTTATTGGTCTCATTCGTTTTTTTTTATTTACATTAGTTGGATATTGATTCAAATTATTGGTTGGTTACCATTATTTTGATATTTGATATTTGGAATTTGAATTTGATATTTCAAATATTATAAGTTATACAATTGTTACCTAAAAAAATATTTAAACGTTAATTGAAAAAGTAATTTCTTGTATTTTATAAAATTAAAATTCACTGTACGATTTTAAAATTTGTATTACATTTAATGTTAAAAATATTTAACTTTCCAACGCATCCTCAATTCGGTATCAAAAATAGTCATTTATATGATCAATTTCCTCTCAGTGTATCAATCATAATAACTGGAGAAAATCATTGAACCACTTGGACACCGCCGAAAAAAAGAAGGAAAAAAAAATTTAAAAGGCAATTTGCAATGTGAGTTGCAAAATTATGAGCAATAAAAGGCAGTGTCTAAATATAAATGATAATAAGCGAATTTGATATCATGATTTCATAACTCAGCGCCAATTGTATAATACTAAAAATGCAACTTTGATTGCATTCAGCGCTTCAGCGTCAATTTGGATAGAATTTGCATAAACTATTTATGGACCATTAACGGGGACTTTCCCCCGGAGTAATTTCGCGAACGATTAGAGTAAACAAGCTCGCCGAATATGTAACATTTCATTGTTCTAATAGGACTTATTATAATGGCAATAAAAGATCGCTTCTAAGAAGGCGTGCTTATTAATAGAGAAACAGAAGACGCGCGGGAGAACAGAAAATTGTTTGTTGCAATTTTTCTTTGTTAATAAGATAATGAAGCCGAGCTCGATTTCCTTTATTATGATTCATGCGAAGGGACTTCGGATTGAAAGCTTTGAATTGATCCATTCAAGACGTGACGTCACAAGAATTACATCTAATAAAATGTTGCGTTTGTGTAAATACATTAAACAACAAAAGGGAATGGCTCGCGATAATCACCCGGAAAATTTCTTTTCTTCTCCGTATCTTTTGAGAATATTAACTGTAAAGAAAAAATGGAAGCGATCGATATTAGTATCAAATTGTAAAGTTCACTATTTTATTTTATAATGTAAAAGTGGGAGAAAACTTAGAAAATCTTAAAATGTAATTTATTATTAAAGTCACATTAATATAATAAAAACAATTGTTGTAACTTTTTTTATTATATAAATATTTGTCAGATATATTTTAAAATTAACTTATCATTATATATTGTAGAAAAGAAATAATTTTCTTGATTCTAATATATCACAGTTGTGACATCTTATATACTAATTTTCATGCTACTTAATTTCTCTTAATAGAAGAAAATATAAAATATTGAAGTGAGAGGAGGGGAAAATTTGTAGTATTATTAACATAATGTAAATCGATAAATCTGTTGTGCTGAATCAAAATTTTGATTGTTTTTAGCATAATATCCGAATTGGTGGACGAGACGCTGGTGGAACAAGAAGGGGATGCGAGGGACGAAGGCGTGGAAGCAGTATTTAAATCCATTTTACGCGAAAAGAACTTAGATATGAGAGATAAGAAGGCCGCAATCATAGACTTCATAGCTGCTGGCATTCACACTGTGAGTCCGACGATAATGTTCTCAAGAGACGTGTTATTTGAGATATCGCGAAACTGATAATAAAACTGTAGCACGTTAATCACTTTCACTTTGCGAATTCTTATGAAGAATTTTCTACCGTCGACCAACACTCGACTAGATAATGAAGAGCGGATTTTATTTGCACACGCTCGTCAACATTTATTTATTAACGTTCAATTAATTAGCAATCAATTTATCAATCTATTTTTTTTTTATCGCCAATACCGATGTCAATCTTATGACAAAAGAATTGTCATCGCGTTTATCACAATTATTCTTGTTTTTGAAATAGTATTAATTTTATCGAGTTGTAATTTTTCATATTTTTGTCTTATAACGATTTATTTATACGTCGTCAAAAGGAATAAATTTTCAATGCTCGATATTTTAAGTGTATTACAAGTACAATGTTTTTTAATGCTCATACAGAAATAAAATGCAATGCTTATAATCAATTGGGTGCGAAAAATTGAACGATTTAGGTCGTGTTAGAAAAGATTTGCAATTTTAGACTGGACCAATTTCAGTGCGACGAAAAAAAAAGCGTTTCGAATAATGCTCGTCCAGCACGAAATAGAAAATTGCTTGCTCTGACATGCTAACTCGTCTGCTGTTAGAAAGTTTAGTTTCTTTTTTTTCCTTCTTTTCCTTTTTTTCATCTCTTCGACTTAGATATGTCTTATTTTAGGGAAAGAAAATCGTGAAGTGATAAAAAAGTATTCGCTACACGAAGAGAAATTTATTTGCAGTTGTTACTATATTTTATAATAACTTAAGGATAAGTGTGCATTTATTTTATTATTTATAATATAATATAATTTATAATATATATTTGAAGAAAATATTTGAGAGGAATATGTTATTTCACAAAATAAATGATTGGAAAAATTTGAACCACACCTCTCTCCCATTTGCAATAATAGAATAAGAGTTAATAAAGAATATCTTTGTATGTGATGGTGAAAACTGGTGGTAAAAAGCGCACCTGGGAATTATTGAGTTACGGGTTCTATTCCTTGTTAAGGACATTTTTTTAAAATATTATATCACATTATACGGAATACTATAAATGCACACATATTCCTAAGTTATTTTAAAAAATATAATAGTAGCTACTAGGAAATTTTTCTTAGATTAGACCTAATTATGTCATTAGAGTGAATTTGTTGTTTACGAACTGAATTATGTGTTTCAGCTTGGGAATACCGTAGTTTTCTTGTTGTACACGATAGCTAAAAATCCGGAAATACAGCAACGTATTTTTGATGAGGCTTGTATGCTGGCTCCACCACGTTGTGATATTACTTCTAATGATATTCGTAAAGCCAAATACCTTCGTGCTTTTATTCAAGAAACTTTTAGGTTTGCCTCTTTTTTACATTTCTTATCATTAATAAAAAATTAAAGTTAATAAATTTACTTTTAAATTGTTTTCATAATCAGATCAATTTTATTAATAAAGCTAACTTTTTTACTTGATTAAAATTATCTTAAATGAAGATATTTTATTTACTTATATTATAAAATAATTAACAAACTATAAAGCAATTTTAGGTTATGAATTAAAACAAATGAAATTAAACTTGATTTTACATTTTAGACTTATACCAACTATCACTTGCATAGCACGAATTTTGGATGCTCCCATCCAACTTGGTGAATACTTTTTGGACGCAAGAGTAAGTAAAAAAGAACAATCATTGAAATAACAAATCAATCAGATTTATCTAATTAATATAATTTTTAATTTGTCTTATTTAATTCGTTACTTATTAATGGATTGTTTTGTCGAGCATAAATATACTTTTTAATGTTTTAATTTCTTTTATTTATATACATTACTTTTTTTATACACATACATTTATTTATATACATTACTTTAATTGAAAGCAATCATTTTTTTGTTTTTAATTGTGCCAATTTTTTTCTTTTTACAGACCGTGGTTCTTTTGCACACATGGATAGCCGGATTAAATGAAGATAACTTTTTAAATGCCGAAAAGTGTATGCCAGAAAGGTGGATAAGCGCGCACAATCCACATTCGCCAATGTTAGTTGCGCCTTTTGGAGTTGGACGAAGAATCTGTCCAGGAAAGAGATTCGTCGAACAGGCATTGCAATTAATTCTCGCCAAGGTTTTTTATTTTATCAATTGCAGTCATTTAGCTTACATTAAGTCCACAAAAATTCTACATAAAGATGCAAATAAAACGATTAAAATAAATTTACTCACAAACCATATAAATAAAAAAATCTTCTAAATATTACATTAACAAATTACACATTTTATAAACACTACAACACGGAATATAAAGTTAATATAAAATTAATATAAAGTTAATGTAAAATTAATATAAAGTTAATGTTATTACAATAATTTCCATATTAACGAAGATTAATTTTATATATAGAATGAAAAGAATTAAAAATAATTACTGTTGCAAGCGAAGAATATATTCGTTGAAATCTTAAAGTTAAATACGTATGATTTGTTGCAGTTGGTCCGTGAATTTGAAATAACAGCTGACGAAGAGCTTGGCCTTCAGTTTGAATTCATTTTGGCGCCCAAGGGACCAGTTACAATATGCTTCAAGGACCGAACCGAAGAGACGTGATATTAGCTAGAGGAAAATTATTATTGTTATTAATATTATTTTTTTTTCCCCCGAGGTATGAGAGAAAACAACAAGCGCGAATAACGTTTAAGCAAAAAATTCCCATACTCAATTTTCTTTATTCCTCAGCCGTCAACCGTGAAGCGGATATTTTAATCGAATTCATATTTACCTGTCAATTTGATTACAGTTTTTAATCAATCCATTATATTTAACGTCATAATGTTAAGTTTATAATTCATTTATGTTTTTTTAACGAAAACATAATTTATGGTATTAGGTGATTTGCGAAATAGTATATATTAATTACGCAGAACGTAATCGAAATTGACGACAATTTCGCGCGCGTCTGCGTATTATTTTAAATTAGTTCACATTATTTTATTCCCCCCCCCCACCCTATTTTTTGTCCAATTGCTCGCCCGAGCAACTGGTGTATTTATTTATGTACGTTCCACGTTTATGATATTTATATGGAAATTGAAATATTATTAATGTTATTGTTATTATCTGATGCATTACTATTAGTATTTGCAGTTTTCCGGGCCGCGTGATCGATGTTTCAGAATTTTAGGGACGAATTTATTTATCGCCGCCCGAATGGGACGGGTTAGTTTCTGTTTTGAAACGCGCCGCCGGGCAAGAACGAGCGACCGAAGTCGAAGGAAATTTGCTTTTTCCCGTCCACGCGTTCGGTCGCTTCTTTTTGTCGCGCGACTAAGCACCATTTCGATTCTAATTAGCCGAAATCCGATTAACCTTTTAGATAGACTTATCAATTTTAATACGGTTTACGTGTATAGACGAGATCACTTTTTTTAACAATTGTACATAGCCATACGGAATATTTTTTATACAAATATTTGTCAAGCGGAGTTGCCGATTGGACGCTTGATGAGGGACGATCTATTTTTATGACGCTGACGCAAATCGATTGTTTTTATATATAATCCATTCGCCGCCAATTGACGAGCAACTCCGACGAAAAAAAAATGAAAAAAAAAACATGCCACGCATCATTACAAGACGCGATAGAAATTTGATGAAACTTGCCGCTCAAGTTTGCGTACTCATAAAATTGCAATTAGTCAATTCGACTCGATTGATCGGACGATTGATAATTGCGAATTGTTACGGATTCGACGACAGAATGCAAATTTTGATGAATCGTTGTAAATATGTACGTAAGCGAATTAAACGTACACCGAGCAAAAATTATATACAATAAAATTTACTTTATTGTTAATGTCTCGCGGATATGTATACGTGTTTAGGATACGATTTTATTGATAAATATAGTTAAAATTACTATATTTATAGTACAATTTATTATACTGGTTAATAAATTCTATCACGAGTGCCTACTTATCTGCGGGTTTTTAAAAATACACTTTATTGTGTAATTTTTCTCGGTGTAGAATGTTTTTTAACGATTGCAAATTGTACCTATACGTGTATATATGTATACCGGCGTATATGTATATACATAGATATACGTATACCTATGTTCACATTCATACAAGAAGACTGAGAAATTTTGGTTTTCCTTCGCGGGATGTACCTTGATTTTTTTACAAATGCAGAGTACAAAGATGTTATGTGTTGTTACGATAAGAGAAGCGCCAATCTCGAACGCTGTAATTAAAGGCAGAGTAAATCTTTTTAAAAGCGTGCGACCACAACGCCAATTATATTTAACGTTTTCCTTCGCAAAATTGCAGAGTAAGTTTGAATAAAATAATCTCTTGACATGATCCGATTATTTCTCCTCCCTAACTCTATTGCGAGGCTGATTTCCATTGAAATACCGTTAGGAATATATTTTTTGAAAAGCAATATTGCGAAAAGAGGTGGTATCATACAGTGCACTGAAAGAAAGAAAAATTATTTACAATTCCAAGCTATTTAAGTATACTTTTATAATTATATTTATTGAAGATATAGCGTACGTTTATGATAGAAATTCAAATACTGTGTTCAAGTCATCGTATGCTTCTCAGAAACATAGGTATACTTGTGGACATTCTAAGTATTCAGTATACCTATAGTTAAGTATATGTGTGTCTTTTCCAAACATATTTTTTTGTTATAGAGATTGTTTATAAGTTATATTTTTAATTAGTTACAATATATTACAATCAGTTAATATACAAAGAACAACATTTTAAACAATATTCGTACAGAAATTGTTCCTTGCCTATTTAATGGAAGAAAATGGTGGATTGGAAATAGCCGATTGTGGTTCGGGTCAATTATAAGATAGTAATGTGTTAAATACTATAATATAATAATAAATGATAAGATAATACTATGTGTGATAGGGCAATAATGTAATATATTACTGCCCAAGGACGATAAGCGGCCATTCTCCATTCTACACGTGGGACGTTTTATATAACACGAAGATGCAATTTCTACCATATTATTTTCATGTCATTAATTTATAACAGATTTAATTGTAAATTTTCCTTTCTTTCAGATAATTCAAAGTATAAAGTATTTTATAATATATATACACTGTTTTATCATATTACTTTGTAAACGTGTTCACACGTCAAATAAAATGTATTAATTATAATGTCAAACTTACATATGAAAATTTCTTATCTGCATTCTAAGATTTAGCACATCAATGTTTGCTTAGTTTTATTTTTAAAACTAACTTTATGCCACTTGCGTAAAACTTGCTCTAAATTATTAAAAGTTATTAAAAATAAGAAGAATAAATTGGAATAAAAATCATTAACATAGAACAAATATCACACTTCGATTCCATTCGATATTCATTTTATGTTCAAAGATTTCCATCTAATACTGAATGCCTGATTAATTATCATAATGGATGCGCATGCGTAATGGACTCTGTTTCTAACTAGACTACTTTAGGTTGATATAAAGTAACGGTGTTAGTGCCTATACTTTAAACTCTAATACTATATTAAAATGAAAATGATATATGAAATATATGAAAGAATAATAAAAACGGTATCATTTATTATATGTTTGAATAAAATATTAATGACTGTATTTGGGTTTAATATGAGATTGTATTTGGGTTTAATATGAGATTGTATTGGGCAGAGAAAAATGAAGAGCAGTTTCATCGAAACTGTTATGTCTAAGCTTTAGACGATAAAAGTTGACGGGAACTAATATAAAGTATCAACTGCGGTTCGAGCTATCACAATTTCAGTTTATTAATTTCAAGATAAAAATGATTTGTTACAATACAATAGCGTACGTACAGTATGCACCGCGTTCACTAAAAAGTGTTAGTCGTTGATTGTTACATGTATTCTATCGGTAATAGGATGAGTCAAATTACAAATTGCACGTCGGATATCATGCTACGAATTCTGTGCGATTCTGTGGAAAATATGATATTTCATCTTTTTTACGGCCGGATTATGCGTGACGTAAAAACAAAATCACCTTCCTTTCGTTGAATCGTGTCTCGTTTTTCGAAACGATCGGGTTTCGCGCGTCAACCTTCTTCCACCTCTTCCTTCCTTCTTTACTTTCGCGAAATCGCAACACTGCGGAATTGGTAGAAAAATTATACAATCACTCGAAGTGACGTGAACGTTAAAAAAAAGTTGTTTGCATTGTTAACAATCGTCATCGCTATTAATTGCATTAAGTCACACTTGTCGCGTTCCTCTCTCTCCGCCCCCTCCCCACCCCGTGAAAGTGCCACTTTTCCGTACTCCTTGCTGACGCAAAAGTGCGCCGAGTCAAACGAACAATACCTTCTTTACAAATGCTAATTATGTAACTCTAAGGTAACGGTAATAAATAACGTATATATATTGCACCGATTTGTTCGCAAAACGTTCGATTATATCAAATAATACTATACATATATATTAGAATGTAATTAATCAAACGATTAGTAAATTTTCATATTGTTCTAAGACGATTTTATCTTTGTGTCTCGGCGACGACAAAATTCGAAACAAATTTTGACCCTGATTAGTTGTCTCTGTCGCGCTGAATTTTCATTGAGAGAAATTTATTAGTAGTTGCTACTATATTTTATATATATTATGATATTATAACACAGGGGTGTGTGGATTCTTGTAATGTTCTTTATAAAAGAGGAATATAAATATAATGTTTAAAAGAAGTGTTAGAAAAAAATATCGTTATCAAAGAATGGATCCCGCTACTTTACGGTTACTAGTCACGCGCTTTACCACTACTCTACGCTGTGATTTGCAAAGATATTCATTTTTGTTAAACTCTAGCGTGAATAGGAAAGCGGCGTGGCCTAAATTTCTCCAGTTACTCATATTTATGATATAAAATTTTTATTTCTGAGCAGCAGTATACAGTGGTTGATTTCTATTCCTTGGTTAAATCTTATTTTAATTTTTTTTTCAAAAATTTATATCATATAATAAAAACATACTACAAATGTATGCACATCCCCGAGTTATTGTAAAATATCACAGTAACTGGTAATATATTTCTTTCAACGAACATTCTTCGCTATTGCAGAATTTTTTACGAAGTTTGTCGCCACTTACGAAAGACAACGCTGTTAATTACTCTTAATAAATTTAATTCTTATTTCTCATATTACGTATGCGAAGAAGATTACTTGACATACGTCTTGATACTCTTCGGGATGTTCGAAATGGAGCCTTTGTTAACGCTGGCCGCGGTTGGCCGCATGAAACTTTGGCTCCTAGTTGTGTTGGATCGCGGTTGCATTAGCCGACTTTTGGTCGTCGAAGGAGGTTGCATTATTTTCTCCATAGAGGAACGTTTGGTCAGCTGGTTATTGCTTATGCCGCCACTGTTACTCCGTGAGGAAACTGCTGATCTAGGTCTGGTAGTACTTGGCCTACTCAAATCTGTTCTGTCGATCACCTGTTAGGGAATTTTAAAGAAATTTATAATTGAAAGAAATTTTCTTACGATTATTCGAATTTAATAAAAAATTTAATAAAAATTTCAAAATATCAGAGAATACATATGTCCTGTAGATCTTAACGGTAAGTCTTCTAATACCAACCCCAGAATTTTTCCTTAAACTAGAAATTGGAGGCCCGACACTACTCCCACTGCTGCTGCTTCGACTCGCAGGTACTCTGGATCTCACAATTGGCCCGCTTCCGGCAGATCCAGTAGAACCTCTGCCACTCCTAGACATGTACGTAGGTCTTCTTTTATCCGCGTCTTTCAAACTCAATGCCCCTGACCCAACTGAACTCGCATTCGAATTCTTCCTCAAGTCATTGGTCAAAGCCCTAATCGCCGAAGTGTACCTCGCCAAATGGGGATGATCGGTACCTGGTATCCTTCTCACGGTGTTCACCGAGCTGGCACTGTTTAACGAACTCCTGGAACTACTCCGTAAACTGCTCCTAGAACCTGACCTTTCAACCTCACCAATGAGTCTTCCTCGATTTTGCTGCACCATTGACGCATTATTCAACGGTGAGATCCTTTTAGCCACCGGATGTTGCGCGACGTTGATCTTCGAAGTGGAACTGTCTCTTTTCAGACTCGGAGTTCGCTTCGGCAAATAACTCGTACCGATCTCAGGCTTCGATTTGCGCAGGTTGGTCGTCTTCTCGTAGATGGGAGAAGTTTTATTAGATCTACTGGCGCCGTTGACCGTTATTTTCTTAGGCGAATCAACCACGGAATTGTTCGTGGTACCCAGATTCGCCGGTGAACATCTCGTGGATGAATCGTGAGTGTCGGTTTCGAAATTGCCGGAAGATGTTTCTTGGCTGCTCAAAGTTTCTGATACTAAGCTTTGAGTTTCCTCAAAACCCTCATCGTGTAGGTCTTCCCTGCCGATTGTTTTAGTGGCGAAAGGAGTAGAAGTGTCCGAGCTTGGTGTGATTTCCGGAGCAAAACGTGATTTAAAAGATGTTGGCTCAGGAAGATTTTGTTTGCCTACTGAGTCACGCTGTGATTCGGTCTCTTGGTTTTGGATTTTGTTCTGAAATTTGAATTGTAGTTTTATTGTAAATATGAAGTATTGAGTTAGTAAACATATTTTGAAAATCGATAGATAAAATACTTTATTAAGATTAACCGAACAAATTACATTTTTCCAGTTAATTTTTTTCTAATTCATTGTAACGATCGTTGAATCTTTAATACTTACCGGAATTCGAGAAATGCTTTCAATTTGCGCATTATTGACTTGACTCGGTGGTTCACTGGTCAGTCGATAAGCTTCCTGAACTTGGCTCGGGTCGATCATGCTTCGCTTTCTCTCTCGACTGGTGATCGCTCTTTCCTGCACGATCGCCGGAGTTTCCCTTGGTCTTGACTCTTGCATTACCGGACTCAAGACGGTATTAGTGACTGCAATTACAGGGGCTGGCTGTGTTACAGGAAGCAACCTCGGATTACTTCTGCCTGATCCTGAATTCGGAAATTGACTCAAGAGTTGTAAATCTTCGCCAGTCTTTGTAATCTCTGCCAATGCCACGTCTATATCCGTGACATTGTTATCGGTCTGTTGCTTTTTCAGTTTGTTCTGCCAAACCCGCAACATAGCATCATTATCTTCGCTTTTGTCTTCAGAAAGCGACAAAGTGCTTGGTCTCCTGGCAACGGGAGGATCCTCGAATACGTCCTCGATTTTAGATATAGCATCCTTATCCGCGTTTGCCGTTTCTGGCAATTTCTTGTATCGACGAGTCCTCCTTGCGGCTGAAAATCTGTCGAAGTTACCTGAAAAAGAGGATCAGTTAAAGTGATAACGTAGTTTATCATAAATTTATAGCAAAAGTTTATATTTTGTCAGATGATAATGTTGAGATAAATTTTCCATTCACCGGATTCGTGTACGAGTCTCCGGTTCCCGTGATATAATTAAATAAACATTTAAATTACTTTTAAGTATCGTTTTGTTTAAATTATATTTAGATTAATTAATTTTAACTTTCTATAAAGCAGATCTATCTATTTTTTCCTCTCCCTGTATATTGGGTTATGATTATTATTTTTTGTTACTGCTCACCACTTCCAAGATCGGTATAGAGATTATTGATTCTGGCCATAGCTTCTCGGCCTGGTACAGAACTGCTGCACCTTTCGCGCTTACACGGCTCTTTTTCTACGGGTTTAACTTCCTTTGGTGGACTGAAGATACGCCTGGTGGCCGGAGGAGTTTCAATGTTGTCGGAATCGATATCAATTTTATCGCTGACTACATTTGGTTCGGGAGATTCCGTTTTTTTATTAGCATCATTGGTTGCACCTAATTTGGATAATCTGCGGTCAGTTATTCCTGACTGCGGCTGGAGGGCAGAACTATACGGTTGTCTTATGTAAATGGTAAGTTCATCTTGACCATCAAGACCCATTGGTTCTGACGTCTTATTCTTTTTACGTTCTTCTTCCCTAATAGCCTGAGAAGATGAAAAATAATTTCATCAGCAAACAACTTCCACAATCTACTTTATATATTATACAAATGATGTTTAAATATTTAGATGAATTATGCTTCAATTATGTATTACATTTTAATAATAAGTAGATTTAATTTCAAAGGTTTTCTGAAAACGAATAAATAATAATTATTTACGTGTAAAGTAGTAGATCCCAGTATATTGTCCGCAGTTAATCGAGAACGCCTTCTTGAATACCTTAAATCGCCATCATCATTACTGTTTGGTACATTAAGGCTTGACTTTCTCCAGGGAGATTTGTCTTTTGGTGCTAAGTTAGGCTGAACTTCTAGAAAATTGTAAATTATTTATTAGCAATTTTTAAAATTTAAAATATTGAATATAATTTTTATAAACACAATTAATTTATTAAAGTTTTTTGCTTAATAACATATAAATTTATAACCTTCAAGAGCCTCCATTGTTCGTAAAACATCAGCCTTCTCTACTGACGACCTCCAATTGTAAACATCGGACCTGGGATATTCATGAATACTGTTGTCTTCTGTTACCGCGTTTGTAAGAGAATTTTTGCTTTCATTTTCTACGAAATTAATAAAGATAATACGAATATTATTGTATAAATAATAAAATACAAATTACACGTAATTCATCACATATTTAAATTAAAACATTTTTACCGGAATCTTCGAAAGAACGACGATTGGCTTGCAGTTGGCGTGCCTTTCTTTGCAACTCCTCCCCGGCGCGTTCCTCTTTTTCGTTTTCGGATAACCACGCTTCGATTTTCATCCTCCACGCTTTTCTGTTGCAAGATATTTGGAATAACAATGATTAATTTTGGTACAAATATGATTGATTCTAATTTGAACAACAAATAAGAGTAATTGTTGAATATAAGAAAGAGTAGTTATTTACCCAGCAGGTTTAGACTCTTCCTCTTGCAAGAATGGTTTGTTTTCAATGAGAGGAGACGGCGAGCTCGGTCTTTCTCTGTCTCCAGAAAAGTCAACATTTAGCAAATCGCTGCGCCTTGGTTGACCCCGGGCTCTTTTAGCCCATGATCGATCTAAAGCCGGAATTAATTGTATTAAATAAAAGTTTTACAAAATTAAAATACTTTAGACTTCAGAATGCATTTCAATTTTTCAATTGAAATAACCATCTATGCAATTACCTAAGCTTCCCCAAGATTTTCTTTCTCTGGCATTATCATGTCCGGTATTACGTAGGAAATCCATAAGGTTACCGTCATCGTCCTCGCAAGGTATGCGACTTCTACGCCGGCGTAAAGTTCCATTTGGTGTGATGTCTGTAAAAATAAATGTTTCATTTAAATTTAATTTTCTTTAAGTTACACACGGAGAAAATTGTACTGTTGCAATGCTAATTGTTGGTGTAACAATGCTCATATTGTTCCATCATTGTGGAATGTTTTACAAAAATTAAGTTAAATGTTTTATTGTAGGTGTTGAATTGAAGAATATAACGATTTTCAAATGAAATAATAGTTGTTCAGGACATAATTCGAGTACCTGGCGAGTACGTGTCTTCTTTGGCAGATAGCTGATCAGGGCCACCCGAACAAGAACCGAGACGTCTTCTGATGTTTGGCGAGCCGGCAATCGAAATGTCTTCGTCCGATGTCATCCCGCTACTTTGCAGTCTTTTCATCTGATTTCATAAAAAAGTATTCACAAATTTAATTTTATTTATTTAAACTTTTATCTACTTAAATCTAAAAAAAAATTATTTAAACCTTGTTGGATTAAAATTGCATTCGAAACTTAATTACCTTAGCATCACTACGGCTGTATTGCTTTGGGAGAACGCTGTCAAAAATTCCATAGTCCATTAAGTTAGCCTCGGATTCGGAATCTGGAATTTCGATTTGATTGCTCCCTGAATAAAGAGAAATTTTCTCGAATTATGCATATTTCAAAATTTATATATTATTTTTGTTACATTTTTCTATGCTTATTTGCAAGTTATTTTTGGAAATTGTTACATTGATTGCAAGTAGGAATTGTAAGTATACGTTGAAACATGTAAATAGTAAAGAAGATAAAAACGTACACAATCGTTTTTTGGCAAGCAACTGTTCTTCTCGTTGTTTCCGCCTGGCCATAGCTTGCTCCTCTTGAATTTTTCGTCGCTCATTCTCCGAGACTGCTTGATTGAATTTCTGACAGAACTGATGGAATATTTTAAAGCATTCTTCAATTTTGAATGTATTAATATCCTCGCAGAAGAATTCGGCGAGCGATTTCCTCACTCCTTCGAGTTCCTCCATGTCTCTTTTTAATTGGGCCATTTCTTGTTCTGCCATCTAATAATATACGATAACGTTAATTAATTTTCAAATAAACGTTTATTATTTGAAATTTATTTCGTTTCTTTTTATTATATTTATATAAATAGTTTTCGTTTACTAATTTATATGAATATATATTAAAATTACTTGTAAAAATTGCGCCATTTGATCTTGAATGTCTATTTCAGTGGAGGGCAGTTGAATGTGGCTCTTAATTTTTTTGATTTTTGAGTCAAGACAGTTGAATTCATTGGTGAGTTGTTCGACGGTTGTTCTGAAAGTAATGGTGTCTTTAATTTCTATTCAAACTTACTTTTAACATAAATTATTTATCACTTACTTTGTTGCCGCATCCAAAGCTGACATATTTCTAGCGAAACTTAGTAGATCTTTCCTCTTTCGTTCTGCTTGCTAAAATTAAAAAGTTAACTCCCAGTATCCGAAATACAATGAATTACGATAAGCAATTTTTTATCGTTTTGCATTACGTTTTCAAATTGTTTATATATAAAAAAACTCAATAGTACTTTTGATTTTTTTGCATCATTCATAATAATAATTATTATTGAGTTACGAATGTAAATGTTGACATACGTACCAGAGCAACATAATGAATAAGATTCATCCCTGGTTTATTTGCACGTATTTCTGTTAATTTTTGTAAAGAAGAGAGCTTAACACCAGCAGCATTTCCTGCATAACCACCCTAAAATTTTAATATAAGTTTAATTATATATATTGCAAGTAACAGAGATACGTTTGGAACTGGTTGGAGTATTTAAAATCACGATTAGCTTTACCGAATTTAAAAAGTTCCCAGCAACTAAAACCATGTAGAGTACTTGTTGTAAAGGTTTATTGGCCATGAGATCATCGCCGGCAAGAATCATAGAATTGATACTTGGAGAGAGATAACTCATATTGGCTGCAAATTCTTCCTTCAAAAGCATACATTCAATACGTAATTTGTAACTGCAGGCAATGAAAAACGTGACCATTATTTATATTATTGAACGAAAATGAAAAAAAGAGTGAAATTAAATAAATATTATTAGCTCACTTTGAAACTTGAACTAGTTGCAAAAAGAATTTTTCCGCATTTCCAAGCTTCGACTTGTCACCGTCGAAACTTTTCAGCATTTCGAGTTCATCAACTTCGGGCAAGATTTTAAGTAGCCCTCGTAATTTTTCCGCCCCGATGTTGTCGTGCCCGCCATCACGAATCAGTTGAATTATATCCTCGTTTGAACTAGAAAAATAATATTTTAATAATTAAACATTCAAGAAAATTATTCATAATTTACTTTCGTTGTCTAGTATTTGAATTTATATTGATCGACATATTCACCTTCTGAATTGTTTAAGGAATATGTTAACGTTCAGGCTTCTTTTACCATCCAGTAATGAAATCTGAAAATGTTATATTTTATTAAAATGACATTTGACTCGTTTATAATTTAATAAAGTTCTTAAAACTCGCTGAGAGAGAAATTAATAGCTAGTGTAACTGATAATTCAGTGAAATGTACAAAATAACTAATTTATAGTTAGTTTTAGTAATCAAATCAATTGTAATATCTGCCAAAAGAATGAAACAATTAGTGAAGGTCACATTTTTCCCTCAGTATATTTTCAACATTATATGTTAAAGTAACTGTCATCATACTTCTGTTGGTTCTCGACGACGTCTTTCATTTTCGATCCCTTGGCCATAAGAAGATGATACAGTTGATGTTGGTACTATAGGTGGAACTTGCTGACAGAATAACCCTTCCATTTCGGCCCAGTCTAAATCAGCCATCGGTGAATTTTGGTGATCATTTGCCACCAGCGACCAGATGTTGTGCTTCCCTATGACCTAAAAAAAAAATTTAATTTTTATATTTACTAGATGAAATACTTCTTAACCCTTCTTATAATTCTATCTAATTGAAGAAAAATATTTTTTCTTATTACAATATATTAACAAAAATCCATCCAACCTTATGATTGGGTATTTTATTCCAATTGATGGTCTTCATTTTTGCTTTCGGGGTTGGTATTTCTTGCTGCGGTAACAATTTAGCATTGTTACTAGGTGGTTCGGGTGTCGGGGACCTGGCGATGACTGGTGCTGGAAGGGGTGGTCCAGGTGGTGGGCCCATCATCGATTCCAGAGTCGGTACCCGAGGAGAGTTAACATTTGAAAACAGTAAAGGGGGCGGGGGCGGGGGTGGTTGTAATTGCGATAATCCATAGGAACCCGAAGAATCAGGAGGTGCGGGGGGCGCCGGAGGTATGGGTGGTGCTGGTGGAGGCACCGATGTCGTTGATTGGACGGAACCCTTCCGTCCTGTACCCGACGATTGATCTTGGCCACGGCAATGGCAGCATAGATTTGTCTGAAAAAGTGAAGGCAACAAATTTTTAAGTAATACTTTAAATATAATACAACTACAATGAAAAGAAAAGACTTTTGTGACTAAACGAACATTTGGGTAAATAAATTAAATTGAAGTTAATATTTCTATTTAGTAATTCATTAATTATTTTATATTTCTGAATATTCAATAAAAAACCTTGAATACTTGAATGTTGAATTTGAATTTTAGTTTGATGCATATATGGGCATGTGCAATGTTATTACCTGAAGACTAGGTGACCTCAAGAGTTTGGTAGCATCCTCCCTGTTCTCCAAAAGTGTTGCCCTGTGTACCAACGTCTCGGCGGTGTCCCAAGCAAGGTCACTAGCTGGATCCTTGGGATCGAGTCGCAACAAATGTTGCAGAATACTTAAAAATGGGACTTCTTGGGGAGTGTCTGCAACCTGAAATAAATAATTTTAAATTAATTCTTAATTCTGATTTTATCTTAAAGTGAAATGCATTGTATACAAAAATATAATTTAAAACCAAAATACTTTTAAGAAAACTGCGACGTACGTCAGCAGTTAAACAATTTTAGCATTTTTTAAATTAGTTTTTACGTATTGCAACTATTACCTTAGTCACTGCTTTTGACTAAATTTGAAATAAATAATTTATATACAATTTGAATTTATGACAAATACTAAGATCAGATCTGTTTAATGTGGATAACGTGAGAAAAAAAATTAATCATTGCGCACGGTCAATTATTGTTCCATTTTTACCGATTTTCATATAATAATAATGAAATTGCAATGCCAAGAACGACTTCCTAATTATCTAAATGTCTAAAAATAAATGCACATTGGTTATTCAGGAAATGGAGTTTAACAAAAAAGACGAAACGTGATAAAAAGGTCGTTCAAATAAGGTGCAACCCGTGATGCCGCGATTCTTATATGTAGTTCAAGAACGACCTGCTATGACGAACACATCCAAATGTTCACAGTGACTAATTTCGTAATATCCGCGTAAAAAAAATGATTTCACGTTTAGAGGGGTTCTTTCGTTTTCTCAAATTTACTGGAAATTTGACGAAAGATCACGAGGGGATGCTTGAAATGAAATATTTCATGCTAATTGGAACGGGACGAAACAATTAAAATTATGAAAATAAAAGTAAACTAACCTGGCCAAGGATGGCGTAAAAAATATCAACGTGAGACGACAAATCAATCCCCGGTGGGCCTTGATTGTACAGTACCTCGTCTGTGTCGCGCTGATCGTCAAACACGTCTAATTGGACTCGCAAGTCCGGTACGTGACTTTTTGTTTTCCTACAAACAAATATCACTTTAAATAAAGTAATAAATAATTTTTTAGTTCGATGTAAAAATTGGTTAACAGGTTAATTTAGAGGATTATTTTGAAGATACGCAAACATTTTTTAACAATAATGAAACAACCTATTTTTTGCAGAGAGGCTTAAATATAAATTTATCCATGCATAAAATTATGTGTTTGTATATAAGTGTATGTAGATAGTGAGGATTAAATCGTTGGTATTTATTTGAAGTGTAAAAGTCAATCGCATTATCTCTACTACTACATTAATCATATTATCTAAACAGGCTTATCATAAGATTTGAATTTTTTATGGTATACGATAAATATAAGTTTTATGAGACATAACAAATTTTAATTCTTTACTGACTATTTAGTTAGATTAGTAAATAAAAGGACTACTTTATATTTTCAATGTATACATTTTTAATTATAATTATACGAGGCGCCAAGATGTTCTGTAATTAAGTACTTAATAAATATTTATTTTTTAGCAGAATTTTGAGTTTTAAATTACTCAACGTTTTCTACGAAACTTTGGATCATATCTTTTCCCATATTTTATATGGTTTAATTTAATTGACTTCTTTTTGTCGCTTTCTCACTCAAATGAAAAAAAATATTTGTTTAAAGATTTAATATTCTTTGGGAGTATAATAATGATTCTGTATAATCTTGGCGTGACTCTTGCATAGGAATTGTTTTTTGGGCAGATCTCGCATAACACAGCACTGAAAATAATAACTTCTATTCATACAATTTATCCATAAAATAACTTCTCTCTTCACGCGACAAAAGAAAATAATTTAATAACAATTGAAATTATTATTAAAAAGAAAGTATCAGAAGTGCATTTTAATGAAAATTAATTCCATCGCCATCATTGATTTATCATCTTAGTTGAATATAAAATTCTCATTGCAACGTTCCTATACGAAAGACCTCGTCATTATTTGCCTTCAATTTTCGTTACCCGTATATTCGCCGAGCGTCTGACAACAACGTCAGTCTTTTGCCTGAAATAACATTATCAAGGCTGGCAAAATCCTGCCACTATTCATCAGTCGACGATGGCTAATGGAAAAACCGATTACTTCCATAAATACCCATCCGTCTAATCTCATTTTACAAATTGCCTATACCTAATCTCAAACGTCCGTGCATTTGCGTTGCCGCGCCGACTCGCGGACTCTTGAGCGCCTCGGGACCAATTAGCCACTCGAACAACGCATGAATCGCGCCCGTTGATACGCAACAGATTGAACGCACCAGTAACCGGACACCGCTGGAACGTCGTTATGACGAGACTCGCGCGCGGCACGTACTTTGTTCGCAGGTGCCTGAAAACGCGCCGCTATCCGCTCGCGAGGCAGGAGTTTGTCTGCGGCTAATTCGGGACAATTCGCGGTCGTTCCCTCCCCGGGGCCACCAGGAATGCAACGCGAAGCAAAACCGAGCAAAAGGAGGATAAGCGCGTATATTACGCGCGGAAAAATTTAGACCCTACCTTGATGCAATTCGTGATCGGAGCAGCTTTTCGTCGGACTTTGCGACCCGAACAATTTTCGCGACATTCCAGATAAATTTGCGTTGAAATTTTTTTACTTGTAATTATGTGGTTTTCTTTTTTGTGTGCACTTTTTTTGAGATTTTACGATATGCTTTCAAACTTAATAAACGAGCTTACCTTTGATCGATGCAATATTTCTTTTTTGCTATTTTGAAAATTCTTTGTTCCATAGTAACACGGATGATTAACGTTTTTAAATGAAAATTATTTCAATTAAAGTTTACTTTACAAACAGTTACTTTTATTTAAAAAATAAGCTTGCATTGGCAATGTATTTTTCTTAAAATTTTTGTAGAATCTACGATTCGCATTACATTCCCACGAAACGATTACTTGGTATCAGAAAACACCGAATAATCAAATCTAATCTCGAGGAATTCACCCCCGAGTGTCCACAGTTCGCGATAACTTTTGATAACTTCTTCATTTGAGAAACATCATAAGTTGCAACAAAGGCGAAAAATAAGCGCGCCGTATATTTGATTCTATTTATCGCCGACTGGCGCCGAGTGGCATTCATCTGTCCTGGGTATCATTTTTTGCGGCGTTTGAGGCGCCTCGCGGAATTCGCGCTGAGCTCATCCGATTGAGACAATTTTGTAAATCGAAATTGACGGCGTGAAAAACTGACATTGAGCGTATCCGAGTTCTCTTGCAAATACGTTTCTCACTGGTTTTAACGTCGCATTAATTTTGGGGTAAATAAAATTGCGCACTAAGAATAAAGTTACTTTAAACGCTTTTAAACTTTATCAAAAAGTGACGAAGCATAGTCTCTTTAGCGTAGAAAATAATTCGTACATTCTGAAGTTAGATTTTAAGATTTAATTTAATTTAATTTTATTTTAAAGAAATATATTTTCTTATCGTATTTAACGTGTAGTTTAAAACGGATTTCATAAACTTTTTCGTAAAGTAGTAATTTTTAGTCTCTCTATTTTCTCAACGTACTTGAGCATCTTAATATTAACAAAAATATGTAGGTTAATAAAAAATTACGTTTTAAAAAAACCTTTCCTTATTTAATAACAAAATGTATTCGTATACAATTTTTACAACTTGAAATCCCTCATAATATAATACCATTATTACTATTACTTTGTCATAAAAGTACAGTAAGATACGAGAAAAAAATTGCGTGAAATTCATTAGTGAAAATGAAAGCCAGATTAAGAAGCAATCGTGCGATTAATCACGAAGATTAAGCAGCCACCAAACATCGCCGGACTCACCGCAGTTCATTGAGAATCGGTAAAAGTTTCAAACCTGAAACGCAGAGAAAAAAAAGAGCTTCGTTATTTTTTCTGAATTTTTTTTCTTTATATCTTAACCTACACTAATGTGCAGATGAAAGAAAGACATCTGTTGTTGTACAAAAAGTGGTGGGTGTCTTTAAGGTATCGAGTTAATGAAAATGTTCGATTCTTACCAATGAACTCGTTCCGAATACGGACTCGGTCCTTCAAAACCGGCGCAGAAATGACTAGACAATTAATAAAGGCCAACAATGCAGTTTGGTAATCTTCTTCCGTCGCTTTTTGTAATTCGTCCACCACAAGCGACAGTCTGTACCGTTTGCTTTTTCGTTCCTGGGAAAAGCAAGCGTACGTTTGATTAGAAATAGCACATTACGCACCAAGGGCGCCATTTTCCGGGCGGAAAAATATTGTCCCGTGGTGCGAGCAGAATTTTTTTACGTGTACAATGAAGAAATAGTTAATTAATCGAGGAATAATTTAGTGAGTACTTTTCTATTGAAAAGAAATTTATTTATATCATTAGAAGTAGTTTATAAATTTTTATTAATGAATAACACACGTTAAAAGTTCAACTATCAAATGGCATGGACAAAATTACGATTCAATTCAATCCGTTCATTAGTTAATAAGATTCTATTGAATGTTTTAACAAGGGATATCTACTGGGGCACTTTTAATTTCGATCAATTATTTTTCGTACGATCATTCGAAAGGGTCTTTTATTTAATCATCGTTTGTATTATTCCTCGCTGGTTACTTTCGATTTCGTGCGCCGAATAAGACCGTTGCGAGTAACAATTGAATAACCTGATATATATGAAGAGTGTCGATGGCACGTTGACGAGCATCTTGACTGTAAACGCACAGCGCCGAGAGTAACTCGACCACTTGTTTCTTCACGGACGTGCAGGCTGTGTCCAATGCTGAAATTGGTCAAGTCAGGGTCGATGAGTCGAGTCAAGTTAAGTTGCGGGGAGGATGGAAAAAAAAATTACGAGGATATTCGAAGCTAAGTCGTGCGCGCTTCGAGCGCGCTCAAAGGGATCGTATTACCGGACTTACCAGAAGCAAGCTTAGAGCAGTAATCAGGATTATCGACAATACAGTCAAGACCGACGTTTGAATCCATGTTGACTGCATTTGTGATAACGCTTCTACTAACTCTGCGCCTCGATAGGCGTGATCTGAAACAAATAATTCATCATTGAATTTAATATTTAATAATTAATATTAAAAACTGTTAAAATGATAAGCCATTCTTTTAAAAAAGATAAAAAAAACTGTACACTGAGAGAAACAATGTTTGAAAAAATTGTAATCTTTTCTTTTGTATTTTGAGGACATAACGAACAAATTTACAAAAGTACAAACAAAAGTTATAAAATGCTTTCATAAAAGACATTATTTTTTATCATAAATGATAAATCATAAATAAAAAAATGACATAAAAAATTTTAACATCAAACAAATATGAACAAATGGCTTATCATTGCGAATTTTTTACAATTAAATTATTCTGCGAAAATAATTTCAATCTAGTAATAAATGAAATTTATTATATGAAATGTAGTAAATGAAACTATTTAATTAAGCCGATGTAATAAGTTATTTTTTTGTACAACTTTTTTGGGACTAACAATGGAAGAATAAAAGTTGCTTAAAACTGATCTAATGACAAAAAAAAAGAGTAATTTAGTAAATGTTTACTATGCTTGCATAATTTGTATAATGTACACCAATTATGTAAATATCCGAACGTAGTCTGATAAAGATCAATGATGATTCTCGTCCAAATGAATAAAACATTCGGATACAAATCTGCTACACGTGTACTTTATTATCTCCATCTAACGAAACGCGATCGCGCTCCAACCATTCAAATTTGGCGCTTAATGCGCGAGCTTCGGTCAACTGCGAAATTCAATTCAGCGACTAGAAACAAATTGCGTCACATTAATCTCCGGGATTTACTAGTTTAGAATCACAATTTATCTTTAAGATTATATTCGAGAAACTCTATTACATTAGAAGCAAAATATATCTTTGGAAGTTTCATTTTTATATGACCGTATAATAATTTAAATTATTATAATAATAATTATTATTATCATTATTATTATATAATCATATAATATAATATTCTAGTATAAAAACTTAATTAGTATTAAGTCTTTATGCCAATTTAAATTAAATAAGTATTTGATCATTTCTTCAAGTTTAACTTTTAAAACTCATAGAAATCATATTTAAATTTCGCGCTGTACACAACAAAGAATTTAAATTTCAAAACTTAATATCCAACTATTATTATTTTAAACGAACAATAAAACTGCTTGTTTGTTAATGTTAAAAGCCAACCTGACGATATCCGCGGATTCATCACGTGACATTCCGAAGGGAGATTTTAGTGGAAAAATTTTACAGAAACAAATTGACCAAGTGAGGGCGGCAGTGTGCGGGGGGGGGGGATGGAGGGAGTAACCACGCCTTTGAGTTAAGGTGGCGATTAAAGTGCAAGTGTGCGCCTTGGAGGATTTGACGCGATATGCGTGTTAATTCCATTTAAGGTGTAAGCAATATACAATGGCCCTTTTCGATCAACACGACAAGGATGGCGTATTTTGAGCGCGAAACCGACGATAGGGGGCGCGGGTATAAGGAGAAAGACCATGCGGATGCGATTGCGTCACAGCAGGCACGCACATAGCAGGGAGTAGTCACGTTTAAAAATAGAATGTGCGGATATTAAGGACCCTACACAGATATGAATATGCGAAATTGTGAAGCTGCCACGGCGTTTTGGCATCACGCTTTATTACCATTTACGGAGGAGCTCGGCCGTCTCCGCGACGGCGCATAATCAACTGTTAATTTCAGATTCGCAAGGTACGCGCCACTATTACACTTTTTTATTTATCATTTTATTTGTCAATTTGTGCTTGATTACAATGATAACAATTGGGGAATTGAATAGACAATCGTTGCTTTATAGTTGATGTTATTAATTAAGCATCATTGATATGTTTTAATGTATTTTTCTGAGAAAGAAGTTTCATGCTTTAAGTAAGGTTATGTTACTTTATGAAAAACCTTATGAAACCTTGAATATTTTAATTTTTCACTATAATCAACTATTTTAATTGTTCACATGTCTAGTTTCACGACAGGTTTAATAAGCTAGTCGCATGTGGTAAAATAAAAGTGCAGAATATCAAATGTATTCAGATAAACAAAAGTAACTTAAAGAATTAATTTTGAATTATTTATTGAAAGTTAGTTTTGTTATATTTAAAAAGAAAATATTATATCGCTTAATTTCATCATGATACTACTTTTATACCAACCCTGTCAGTGAATTAGACTTTGACCAATTTTAACTATAAAGTTAAATTCAACATTTTATGAAATAATATATATTTATATTTATTATATCATTTTTATCCACCCAACAAAGTGTTATCGAACAAAAATATAAATAAAATAATATAATTATATTATATTATTAATTATTATTATGTTAATTCTTTAATGTATTGATAATTAATACATTATATTATATATAACATAAATATAAATTTTATAATTATATATACAAATTTAAATTTAATAAGTTACATTAATTAATTTAATATATAAAATTATAAAAAGTTATAGAAAGTATAAGAATTATTTATATAAAAATTTATACTTAAATTAGATTTCTTTATTATTATTTAATGGCAGTAGAAATAAATGTATAAATTTGCTTCAAATTATAACCCGTTTTTCATAAGTTCAATAAATTCCGTATTCGCGTTTAACCGATTTGAATGAGTCATGGATGTAAATATTTTCTGTTTTTGCTTTTTTATGACTGTCACTAGAAAGCAAAAAAGGAAATGTAGAATGTACTTGGTAATTAGTGATATATTGGAAGTTGAAGTTTAATTGTGGGCTTTTGATTTATTAACAATCAAATAAAAAAAATATTTTCAAGCTTGTCTAAACTCTTCTTCAATTTTTCATCACACATTTTTATTGGATCTATTATACTTGATGGTTGTGTTCTTCTTCATTAATTTTCTATTCTAATCTTTTTGAAATTAATTGGTTTCAATTATGTTAATTTTCATCAATGAGAAATTTCTCAAATTTATTTCAAGCAAATTGTCATAGCATTTTCTTACTTATGTCAATCATAAGATTTTGTAAGAAATATTTAAATAGATGCTTAAAGAAAATAGTTATATGCTCGTAATGACTAAATCAAGAAATATTTTCATGCACATTACAAACTCATGTCTTAATGTCAATTACAATCATTTGTCTGAACAAATGCAATATCTGATTTTGTCAAATTTTCATATCTAACAAAGAAAAAGACATTATAACGGATTTTCATCGCCATTCTGAAACAAGGAATATTTCTTTCTACCTACACAATGCCTTCACAGAAATCAACCTCGAATCAGTGTTGAATCAACATTGTATCAAAGTTGCGAAAACATGGAATATTAATTATATAACTAAACGTTGTTTAATTCAACACACACACCTTAATAAAATACAAGGGATATTAAGGGAAATAATTTAATATAAATTTTATCCTAAAAAAAATAAAATACTTTAAGAGAAAAATAGTATAAATTTTCAAAAAAAGTTTACTAACTTGGTGCCATACATGTAACATAATAACATTTATTTGTTATTTCAATGAAAATTTTATAATGTTATATTATCTAATATGCTGATTATTAAAAGTCTGAAATCAGTTTATTGGTATATAATAACAGTTCATGACACGGGGTAACAGTTCATGTAAATTTGTCATTATCATCATTAATAATTATATTATAACAATTATATTAACACATAAATATGTAAACGTAGCACGCACACTTTTTCCCGCGAACAATTAAATTTTATTACTAAAACATACCGCATACTTATTAAGAAAAACTTTACTGTTTCATTGAATAATAATCAAATTAATAATAATAAATTTAATTAACGGTTAAACGCCGTTTGAATAATAAAAAGCTTGCAATTAAATATATGGCACGGTGGGGAAAAAAAAAAGTGTAAGCATCAACAGATAACCGCATCGATTACGCTCCTCATTTGTCGTCGCGAAATAAATTTGTCCCACCATTAACAATTAATTACAAATTAATTACACATCCAATTACGATACACCTGGGGGAAGAGAGGGGGTGGGGGGGTAAC
>JABFPN010000542.1:0-43984 GCA_022817305.1 Leptoteleia sp. ZL-2020
TTTCCTTTAATCTTCCGTCTCATCTTTCTTTTCACCGTTCCTTTCACCTGTAACCCAGTTTTCTGTTTTCCTTGCTTCTTCTTTTTTTATTCATTTTTTTCCTTTTTTTCCTTTCTTTTTTCTTTTTTCTTTTTTACATCCTCGGATGAGTAAGAACTCGAATGGCATATTATGGACGTAGTCATTTACGTTTTCTGTAAACCGTTTTTCGTTTCGTAATTGTAGAGGAAATTCTGCCGCTTGCACGGTCTTCATTCAGATGACCTCGCTTTACGGACCAATCAGTTTTACTTTCCAGTGTTTGCCGCTCGAAAAATTAGTTTCGCGCGAGTTTTATTTGCCGAGTGTATTAATGGCGTTGTACTTCGCGGCGTGATTACAATGAGGATAATATGCGTTGGTTGAAATAACTGACGCGAATTTAACTGTCTTGTTCTGATAATAATAAGCAAGAGTTAGGTTGGAGTAATCATTATTAGAGGTCGTTTGACTGTGTTGTTGATATAGGAATGATAACCGTACACTGAGAAAAATTGTATATATATATATATATATAATTTATTATATTGGCTGATAAATTCTATCATAAGTCGACTCTCGTCTGCAAGTTTACCATATAATTTTTCTCAGTGTACGGTTATCGTTACTATATCAACAATATGATCAGACATTTATACATATATATATAAAATAATAATTTTGACTATATTTATTAATAAATTTTATCATAAGTACACACTTATCCGCATGTTATTAATAATGTAGAAAATTTTATTTGTATCGGCCCGAAAAATTTAACTAATAATTTTATGGTTATCACGGTAACTAACCGTATATACTTAGTATCGCAACTACTCTTTTTTTCTCAGCTTAGAACGATAGTTTTAAGGTGAAAGTTTCGCGATCACGAACACGTTGACTAATAATGTAAGTTTTTAGAGATATTTTAATGAAACGAATCCGAAAATATAATAAAGTCACTTCGCGGATTTTCCGCTTTGGTACATCTTTATAATGTGACTTCTTAAAGTCCCTTTAAACAATTCAAAATGAAGCTTGCTCTTCCAAAATAACTTTTGGATAATGCATTTTGAGCTCGTTTAGCGCTTATGTTACGTAACGCATTAAACTGTAACGTCTCCATTATGTTCCAGTAATATTTTTAGTTATTTATACAGGGGAAAATTATCCGACATAAAGGTTAAATGTGATTAATTTAATTTCTAAATGAATGTTCATTTAGAAGTTCTGTCAGCACCTTAATCTTAATTTAATATACTTTAATAATTTCATAACAACAATTGATTCAAAAGTGATTGTTTTTGAGTTACTAAAGTTGAGTCATAATAGTAAAAGAAGAAAATATTAAACTGTTTTCCTCTTTTTGCTGCAAATGAAAAGCTCCTTGTACTTAATGCATTAAGAAACATGACATAAACATGACATAAAACGTGAAATAATTCTTTTTAAATAATTCTTTGCGATGTACTGAGGCCCGAAGAAGTCTTACTTCTTTGGTATAATCCACAGAACGTTTTCGTTATTTACATTTCCAGTTATTTTTCACAATTTATTTCCAATGTATTATCTTTTTTCTCGTGTATTTTTATTGTTTAACGAAGTGTCCCTACTTATATGGTCTCGTACTCTGATATGATTTGATCCCGAAAATTAATTGCTTAACTCTATTAACAATAACATAATTAAAAACTCGTTATTTTCTTTTAACGTCGAATTTATAGCACACTTAATGTGCGACGAATTTAAGTTGCGGAAGCACATTTAACAGCCAGCTTTAAGGTATTTTAAATCTGTTTAATGTCAGGCAATTTGTTTGGGCGATCGCAATGCATAGGGTGGCTTCAAGTTGTTCATTTTACTTTGGTTATTGCATAGTTCTTAGCTATTTATATCGCAAATTAATTGCCCTTAATAGTTAATAAATTTTCTTACTGAACACTGCCAAATATATCTTCATTATTATTATTACACGGAGAAAAAATATATGACGATTTACAACGTTTTAAGTCAAATTGAAATTATATTAGAAAAGTGAATATTCTCACTGTTAATAATAATGATGCTTCTCAATTGGAATTGTTTTTAAACTGGAAATACCAAACATTAAATTTAAAATTGTTAGTTTTATTGTATTAAAATATTTTTGAGTTTAATATAAATGATGGTAATATTTTCTATTGAAATTTTAATTTTTAATACAACTTTTTCTCTGAGAAAGTTGTATACATATTTATTAATGACGTGTAATGTTTTGTAACAAACAAAGTAGGTAATTTTGTATGTAATACCAAAGAATTGTTGTAATAGATTATTATTTAGTAAACAGGCTTGATATATAATTTATATACTCGTAAACTTAACGTGACATAGAACAAAAGCATTTTTCAATGTTTCCAGTGATAAAATTTTACTGTGTTGTAAAACGTAGACACCTAAGATTGATCTGGTTCGGTGAGTGATTTGCAATCCGCTTTAAGGTTTTCAGAGGAGGATAAAAAAGCTTTTTCCACGGATTTTCTTCGTAATTAAAGTACGTTTATTGATTTAGTTATAGGCGAATTCTAAATATCGTTACTCTAGTCTACGTAGGCTACTAAACGAATTTGCATTAATAAATCTAAATTACTAAATTAGATGCGTCAATGCAGGTTATAAATATAATGGGTTAACGCAATTAATCAATAAAATTGAATAACTTTTTTTATCATTATTCAACTCCTTTTCTGATATTGAAATGATTTTTATTTGGTTTTGATAATTTTACTCTGATAAGCTTTATTAAGATTTATTAATCGAGCGAATGGAAGCATATTTTCCAGCCGATGTACGTTATAATATAGGTTACGATTATACCAGATATAGTTTGATCGTAATTATTTACTTTAAAATACGAATTATAAACAATATTTATCACATACATTTAAACAAACTAACAGAATTCATAATTATTAGTTGTTTTATTGTTAACATACGCAATTTAATATTTTAGTAGCTTACGCACTGTTTTGTAAATGCATCTTAATTTGTTTATGCTGATAATACAATAAATTTCATAATGTGGGGACAATTATAATATTGTTAAATCAGCATCAGTCGGTATTACTTTAACGATACAATTTTCTTCGTGAAAACTAGAATTCATTATTTTATTTTTATACACCAGACATATTTATAAAACGAAATGAAATTAGAAGTAATTAATTTGAAGATGAATTTTAAAATTATTGTAATTTTAGCCGGGATTTTAATCGAATAAATTTTAATAGAAACCAGAATTGTCGAATCATGAAATATTTTGAAAGAAAAAATAATTCCCTATCTTTTATAATTGAGATCGAATCGATGATTTAATAGGCCAGGTGTTTCGAAATTTACGAGAGGCCTCGTAAATACAAAAACAATCTTATAATTTGAAATCCTACTAATAGAAATTAGGATTACAAATATAAAACTTGGAAAAGACTCGCTGCAGAGCATTCACTGGCACAAAACAATTTAAATCGGGAATATAAATAATGTTCTCGAAGAATCAATAGTCTCACGTTTTTTTTTATTTATTTCGAAGCACGATGTTGAACAATTTCAAAAGTGGAAAATAGGGGTGAATTTATTATAGCTGTGTATTGAATTTATGGTCGAATTGAGCAGGGAGGTGGCATTCCCCGAGGACACATTTAAATGGAACTAAATTCATTAAATAATATTCATCAACCATACATCTAGGCGGCACATTTAATTGTAAATTCGTATCATTTTCGGTAAATTTATTTTGATTCTTTAGAACGAAATCGAAAGATTAATCGTATGAAATAATGAATTTAAAATCGTCCAATTTTATGCATAAATAATAAAACATTTCAAAGCGCTTTATGTATTTTGTTTTATATCTATTTATTTTTTTCATATTTACATTTTATTTTCGTATTTTATTTGATATTTTCAGAAAGAGGTAATCGAATATAAATAGTAAGAACTGTTATCCAAGTACGAGTCGTTTTAAATGTATTATTTTTTATTCAAAAGATTAATTATTTATATGGTCTGGAATTTACATCGGTCTGGCTTTAATTATGCAAACCGAATTAAAAGAATTATTCAATTCTATATTAGTTTCGATGTCAAATAAAAAAAATTAATGAATATCGAGGAAAATAAAACGGGAATGATTTAATGTTGATTTGTTTACGATAAAAAGAAATTAACTGCTCTAGGGTCGTAAAAAGGTCGGTAAAATTGCTAATATATTATTTTCATTGTACTTACACAGCATCTAAAAGGATTCAATTTTTTAATATGTTTTAAAAAAAATGATTTTAATGAGAAAAAAGTGCTGCAAAGACTGTTGTGGTCTTTAAAATATTATTATCAAACAATTCGTTATTCAATTGGCATTGAGAAATGTAATTGCTCGATTTTTTTTATTTATATATACAAATATTTTTACCTTCAATTCATTATAAATTCAAAGCTTAATTTAAGGACACCTAAAAATGTAGCAACTTATTTTCGTTAATCTACAACTTCTTGATTGAACACAAGTTTCAGTTATTTTTATTTGTTCCGTGCAGGGTAGATTATGTTTAATAAAAATTTAAGCAATTGCAAAATGCAACATTACAATAATGAATATGTGAAAAGTTCGTCAATTAACGAAGACATATAATAAATTACGTTCGCACGAGTAAGGAATCCGAAATGCATCGATTAGCAATGGAATATGAACTTATGACTTGATCTAAAGTGGAGAAATGTCGGCAATCTGCCAAACGAATTTTGCACCCTATCAAGAAAAAGAATCCTTTTCATCAAAAGATGCTTCAGAATTGCCAATCAGTTATCGTTCACGCGGAAGTGAATTATATTTGACATATTATCAAATTATGAATAAAATTTTCAAACCCTTAGTTATTATCTGTAAGGAAATCTTGGGATTTAAAAAAAGTATCAAATCAATGTAATAGGCATTATTCACTTTGTAAATAAAATAATTATAGTGAAAAATATAAAATCCACTTTTAGGAACTAGACATTGAATTTCTTTCATTAAAAATCTAGTATAAAATAATAAATCCCGATAATAAAATACATCTCATTTTCATAAGTTTTAATTATGATTTAATAAATTAAAGGGGATTTTTAGTATGTGAATAATTAAATGCTTTGAATGCGAACTTTTCAAATATTTTTAAACTAAAAATTAATAGCGTTCTGCGAAATGGGGCTCCTCTTCGGTGTTCGATGCAAGTTAATGCTTTTGCGATCAACTTGCAAACTACTAGTTTTCAGTATCTATCATATGGAAATTGCAGTGTGATTATAGACTTCAGCTGTAATAGATTTTATTAAAATGATGTTTCATACTTAAATATCGGATATATATTACATCTTTTCTGAAACATACTTATTCAATATGTTCATTAGCGTATTCCATATAACTATCTAAATAAATAGAAAATAAGGTCCACACTTGTTCCATAGATATTCCATATCAGTTCCATATATGCCCCATGTATGGTCCATATCAGTTCCATATATGCCCCATGTATGGTCCATATCAGTTCCATGTCTGTTCCATATGTGCCCTATATCTGGTCTATATATTTTCGTATATGTTTCATATATACCGCATATATGTCGCATTTACGTATCTGAACTGTTCGAACGAACATGTTTGAACATGTTAGAACTGTACAATTTCTGAACTGTTCGAACATTTGACTAGCCCATTTACGAGAGATTTTATACGATCCATACGACTGACTTTAGAAATAATACAATGTCTTTTTTTTTTTTTTTTTTTTTTTTTTTTTTGAGCACATAGCTTACAATGTTAGCAACCTTGGGTGACAGAAACATCATTTCACAGCGGAAAGACCCGCGCCAACATTTTCAGCTATCGTTTATATCCGCATATACGTGCGAGTAAGTTCGGGCTTGCGTATCAATTTATATGAAATTCTAAGCTTTCGAACTGAATCGTCCGGCAGATAAAAAAAAATCTCACCAATCCTTATTCCGGATTAAAGTAAAATGAAAGAGAAAAATGATCTTTCGATCAACTAATTAAAACGGCGCAATAAACGAAAAATCCTTTTCAAAGTCCCGCTTTAATTAAATCAAGCCGGTTAAAATCATAATTCACGCCGCCCGAATACCTCGCCGACCTTTTTATCCCGATTTTCGAATCGTAAATATTTATAAACGCAATAAAGAGTGAATACATCAGTCTTGTTATTTAGTTCTTAAAGTGGGATCAGCTTAATTCAAAAAGTTAAAAACTATGACAAACTAAATTAAGAAAAAGTGAACCGAGGAGATGAAAAAAGGGAGCGAAAATTAAGAAGAAGAGGAGGAGTAAGAAAAAAAAAAAGAAAAGAAAAGAAAAAAAGGTGGAAGAACGTAAAAAGAAAGGGGCACGTTAAAGTCGCAACGATCGTCGGTGGAATGAGGGGGTAAGAAAAATGAAAATCGTTTTAGCAATGATGCCGCGTTAATGACACTGTAGTGCGCAACAAACCGTTATTATTACGAATGTTTCGGCAGGAAAATTTTGCGGCGCGCAATTCTCGCGTATTCTTGGCCACGGTGGCCAAGTTACAAAGTTACTTTTATGAGAATGGCGAGCAAATGTAAATGGGAGCGTCGTTGGGAAGTGGGAGGAGAGAGAGAGAGTGCGAGGGGGAGGGGGAGGGGTTCGAAACGGGAGACAGAACGGTAGAGACTGCTTGAGTTTGTAATTGCAGCGGGCTTTAACGCGTCGCTGATGTCCAATGGCACCCGGAGTCTGAAGTAATGGTTTGCACCGAATCTCTCTTTGCGAAAGGAGCGAAGCCAACTGAACGACGGAGACCGAGAAACGACCGAACCGACTCGACTATGAAAGACGAGATATAAAAGACGCGGCGGGGAAAAATGTTCGAGTTAAAAGTATTTTGTATCTCTTCGTTCCATATCCGTTTTGTCACTTTGTCTTCTTTTCATTATTCTCGCCTTGGCGATCAAAATACTGTCATTGCAGATAATAAAGCCGATAAAAGAGTACGGCGAAATGTTCTCCTTAGGTTCGCGAAAATAATGAGACGAGGAAAAAGTAGCGAAGCAGGTCCCTCGTAAAAGGGAAACAACCGTCTTCCTTTTTACACTCCCCCCAACCTTTCTCCCCTGCCGATTATTCTAGTAAAATATTAACTCGCTGTTTCGCGCCGTTGAAATTCTTTGCGCGAAAAAAGGGAAAGGCGCCGTACGAATTAACCTCCGCTTTGATCCGAGTTTCAGTTACTTTTGTCACCTGTTTATTCGCATCCAAGTCTCGCCAAGCTTTGTGCCGAAATGGTACGTGCCGTTCAATTTTAAATGTTACACAAATTAAGTGCGCATCTTTATTGTGTTCACAATTTACCTTCTAAATCTTAACGCGTTGCAACTCCTATAGCAGATTTCAAGTGAGCTTTTTCAGCAGGTTTTCAGTACGCTCTTTTTATACAGTCTTCTCGTTAGGTTTGTGCTTGGTTATTAGCTCTGTTATGTTTAAGTCATTTTTCTTATTAATTTATCGATTAAGAATTATTAATTCAGTTGCTAGGATTGCTAGGGTTTATAATATTCCTTATAATGAGATACAGCATTTTAAACAATATTAAAAAAATGTCTTCATCTAGGAATAGAACCTGGTACCTTACAGCCACCAGTCAGATCTTTTACCACTATTCTACACTGCTGTTTAGAGAAATATTGATCCTCGCGAGGCTCCAGTGTGAAGGTGAGACAGGGGCGTGGTTTAAATCAAGGATGTTTGTGGAGTAATACGTATATTTTTAAGATTTCCACTCTACTTTCACAGTTTTTCTTGATATTATCTTCAAATACTGTATTTTATTATAAAGAATACCACAAATGCACACATATATTCTCAAGTTATTATAAAAAGTAGAAACAGCTGCTGATAAATTTCTTTAATATATGGTAAAAGTAACACTTAGTTGGATACTAGTTCGTACACTAATATAGGAATTTCGTAGGAAAGTATAAGATTGATCAATTTGACACCGAAATCACATCAGATTTTAACGAAGCAATTAGGTTAAAAGCGTCATATTTGGAATTAAGGTTTGATTTAGGGTCTATTCCGCACAGTTAACTGGACAGGAAATAAGAAAATTTGATCAAGACAATATCGCCCCCATAATTCAATTTCGCGCAGCAATACTTGTACATGTTGATGAAAAATGTCAGACGTAATTATTAGTTGAGATTAAACGGTTTGATGTCAACTGTCGAATATGCTTTCGTTCAATCGAACTTATCTCGATGAAATGGTGTTAAACTATTCTTACATTATAATGACAATATTTAATTCATGAACTTTACTTGATGTTCGAAATATTATACATACTTTACAATATATATTGAGATTTTTAATAATATTTGAAGTTATTTTATTTTCTAAAGTTTATTCTCATACGTTTTAGTTAATAACATTATCGAAAAAAATTGAAGTATTTACTTTTATAAAAAGATTGTTGAGAAGTATTTTAATAATTTCGATATTTAATAAAATTTCTTATCTAATTTATATTTTTATTAACAATATGAGTGTAAAGAAATTTTTATTACTTTTATAGTATTTTTGAAACGTTGATACTACAATAAAATAATTGAATAATAATAAAATTGCAATGATTTAAATATTATTTAATGCCGGTAATTGAATTTGAATATAATAAAAATCACGATAACTTGAAAATAATAAATCACTTTTGTGGTTTATAAATAACAAATATTACGTTTTAACTCCATCACTCTGAAGCACGGGAAATAGGATAAAAGGCTTCACATTTCAGATCAAGGGTTTGATTTTCGGTTTTTCCCTTATCGGTTTTCTTTCTCTGTCGCTATTTCTGAGTAACCTCAACGTTAATGTCTACATTGATAGCATCAAAAAAAGTAATTTTCTGGTTGATATATGTTATATTACGCCCTCAGTGCAGGATATAAAGAAACAATTTCCAGTATATATATATTTGACTAAATTCAAATTATTAATATTATTATTATTAATTATTAATATTATAATTATTACTGAATTTTGTTTAACACAATATCATATAATTTTATTGTACTTAAACGTGATAAAGTATTTTTTTAAATAAAAAAAAAAAACAATATGAGATGTAGAATAATGAATTTTACGTATAATAGTTCAATATGTTTTTAATTGCGACATGCAAAAATGAATATACTTTTTTCCGCAAATAAAATAGAACTTGAAACTTTGGACTGCGTAAAGTAATAAAATAGGATTACAATCGTATCAGACGAATAAGTTCAGTAACTGGAAGCCTAACAGAAACTAATTAAAATTTAAACTTTGGATTCCTGTTGGTAACACTTGTAATACGAGAGTTTTCTAAAATATTAAATTATTCGAAATGGGATACAAGTTTATTTTATAGTTACCGAAGTACACAGACACACACACTCGTACATGATGTTTCTTAGTAAATCATTAACATTGTTTTATTAGTTTTTTTTAATTTTGCATCTAGTAATTTTTTTAAAATACATAATTCAGTTATAGTATATTCTAATTGATATTTTTACAGCGTACATTTATCAAATAATTTACTTATTCATTGATTTATGAAATTTAAATGTTTTCCTACATTTTATAATTATAAGTGTACATTTATGTGTACGACCTTAGATTAATAAAATATAATTAAAATTTGCGTACCAAATTTCAAATATTGGAAAATTATTATCGTCTCTATGGTGCACTGCAACCTTGTTTTAGAGGTAACGAGTATCTTTCTCGACTTCGATTTAACGTAAACTTTTAGTTTCCACTTTAAAATAAATATACAAAAGTGATTACATAAAATAAAATTCGCGTAGAATCATTTAAATTATAATAATGTTCATGTTAGTTCTGAAAAATAATTTCTATAAACAATTTTATAAAAGAATTTAATATCTTATATTTTTGCAATAATCGCTAAAATTAGAAACAAATTTTTAATATTGTTATAAATGATTGTACTACTTTTCAGATTATACATAATAAATATGAGCTCCAAATATTACTTCAATGCAAGCAAATATTGACAAAAATATCTGATTTAACATGTATATATTGAACCTTAAATGTAATATATGGCTAAATGTCTACAGAAACCACTCAGAATCACATAAATTTCCAAACATGAAATTTACATTGCTATCACTAAAGCGAATTTACGTTTACACTTAACATAACTATATAAATATAATAGTACAGATCAAATCATCCAATCTATAATTTTTTATACTGAAACTTGAACAAAGTAATGTTCTTATTCAATAAATTTGAGATATAACTATACAGTTTTGCGTCTCTCTGATTATTGAAGAGGTAACTCAAAATCTTCATTGTTTAAACATTACGATTGAATAAACAAGTGAATTAAGCGAATGAACTGGGTTATACAAAGTTAAATTATGATTATATTAATTGAATGAATATTTGTACAGTACAAAGACGTCGTTAAAACAAATTTATTTAACTTATTCATTTTTCCAAAAAAGAAAATCTTTTCGAAGTCATAAATAATATATATATATACTTTAATTATAAATTTATTTTTAATTTCGATATATTATTCTTCTTCCTATGGATAATTTTATACGGGGATCATATACTCAGAAAAAAAATATACTTACTTTAAGAAAACTGTACAAAGAAAATTTTCCTATTAAAACTAATAGAAAATCAATTAAATATAAGAATATTCAGTTAGTATACAATAGATTTAAGTTTTTATACCAGAAGGAAATTAATTTTATGATAAATCTTATCTTAGATAATACTAACGAGATTTCTGTTTATTATAAGAATATGTCTATTTGTAAATATATAAGCTTAGTTGAGCTGTCATCGTCGCAGTATTAAATTTTTTACGTTCGGTCAGTGTTGTTTAATTAATTATATCGTGTTTGCAAATTTCAAGATAAATTTGTGCGTGCAACAATTATAATATACATATTTTCTTATGTTGTATGGGTATGTACTTATGTATATATACTGCATGCAATTGTTTCAGTATGTTTTAAAATAATATTTTCACATGTTTCATTCAGACATATATGTAACAACTCAGTTAAAACATGTATCGTAACTAGTTATAATAATTCACCAAAACAAAATATACGCAACATGTGTGTCACATATGCTGCATATATGTTTTGAGGATCAGATATGTCACACGGATATCCACATATGTACCACATATATGTATTCAGGAACATATGAAAGGCATCCATATAAAATTTCATCATGAATACACGTTAATCCTTTGAAACGTAAATCATTATTATTATATTTTAAATCAAAGGAATCATCCCCCCGTTTCAGAGGGAATCCAATTAAACGTTAATCGTTAGATTTTACTGCGCGCAATCGGCCAATTTCCAATTACCATAAATTATTTATTTAAATAAATCCCTCGAACTGACGCGCGCGAAAAATCAGAACCAGCGATGAAAGTAGAATCAAAAAAATATGTCGAACCCAAATAGAAATCTTGCGAAACATTTCCGACGATTTATCATCGATTAACGCGACTTAGTTCCCAATAAGGTATATTTGGATGGAAAAAAAGTGCCGCGATAATAAAACGATTCGTGGGAAATCAAAGTGATCATTTTGAGGGCGCGGGCATAATTGAAGGGGGAGAGGTTTGAATGCCGAAGCGGGAACGTTGATTTGATATTTGCTTAAGCGGGAAACGTATGAGTGTTTTTGGAGTGGTGGGAAGCAGGTTGAAGTTTCGTCTTGATAGCATTTCCCATACGTAACGAGATGGAGAAAATATAAAGTAGATTCGTATCGCCAAATCGCAGCCGGCTCCGATGGCGTCGTCGCGACGTCAGCACGATCAACGAGAAGCATCGTCAAACTTAACTACGCGGTCGCCGAGCGAAAGGGGGAAGGGGGCGCGAAAGGCGGCGAGGATTTGAGGGAGCGGGAGAGAAAGAGAAAGAGGGAACAGAGGGAGAGGGAGAAGGACGCGGGGAGTACACAGGGAGCGAAGGGAGGAAAGAGTTAGAGACGGTCGGAAAATGCTACAGCGCTGCAGTGAAATGCAAATGTAAACGCTGCCGACGGCCGTGAGTCTCCATTCGTTATTCTCTCGTCCACTTATTCCGCCATACAATTTCTACCGTCCTCTTCAAACGTTGGCAAGTTTCCGCCGCTGGTAAATCGAGATGGACGACGACCGAAAGATATATCCCCAGAATGGATACGGAAGTTGGCTTCGCTCGTAAAGATACCGCCGCGGAAACTAGCTCGAGATTTTATTAAACTTGTTAGCCAAACTGCTCATTAAGACGGAGTGCGTTCGGTCGCTATTTTTAATGTTGCTCGTACTTCCCCGTCACTTTTCCTCTTTCCTTTTTTTTTTTTTCTTCGTGGGGAAAAAAGACATCAAGGATACTGCTAAATTTCTACTTGAATTAGACACATTTTTTGGCTACTATTGACATAAGTAAAAATTATAATTATCACAGCCGGGCAAAGTTATGCGAGTCAATTTTATGAAAACTAAACTAGCGAGTTCATTGAATTGCATACATACTGAAGTTGGAGCAGTTTTCGTTGACATAAGGCTATATTCAGTCACTAAGTTAGATGACTGTATGGTTGAATCAGCCATACAGTTTATGTAACATAACACTATTTACTTTATTCAATTAGATATGTTTATTAATAACAATGATTATTTTTACCTAAATCTTGGTTATTATTAGTGTTTTTTTTTCTTTTTTTTATATTTATGCCGCATTATTATTGGCCAACCCGGCTTCTTCATTATCGAATGAATTTTGCGTTTCGGTTAAGCGGATTCGTTTGGATTAAACAAGTTGCTATGACGAAATGAAAAATTCAATTTCCCGGACGTTTATTTATGTATAGTTTAATCAACTCATTATAGGAAAGGAACTGTACCTAGCTGCCTTTAATCAACAAATTGATTACTAAATCAGAAGGGATTACGCGTGCAGTCTATTAAATAATAGCGCAACTTTGCGCGGCTTATTTATGTTCAACAAAGCCAAGTTTAATGAATTTTAAAACCATCCGAGCGAGATCTGTCTGAGCCCGTCGACACATTGTTTCGCTTATTCAGCAATTTTTCATGTAAATGATAATTTTCTAGCCTCTGCGGTAGTCTGCGAAAGTCGCAATGAATAAAGTAGAATGAGCCTGTAGTATCTCGGCGATAAAGGTCCGTGAGTAGCGGAATCGCAGAATGGAATAGAAGACAGATACAAATGTAGCTCGCGATGAGTAAGAGGGAACAAAGGTGTCTAGGGTGTCATTTGATATCGCAAGATATAGTAGCGGAGACCGGTCAGACTCGGCAAGGAAAGTACCTGGAGTAGTCGGTGTGGGAGGGGGGGAAGGGGAGGGGTGAAGGAAATGGCTGGAGGAGAAGATGCGAGAGAAACGTGCATTATATTCGCCAAGTGGATTCCATAGATACCTGTCATAAAGGGAAACCTTTTTACCTATCCCGAAATCGCATAATATCTCTTTTCCTCATTTTCTTAACTTTTATTCAATTTCCTACCTTGAACTTTCATTTTTCTCGGCAAATTCGCGTCATCAATCATCTTTTTTTTTTGTTGAATCCTCTAATATATTAATGGTCCAGCCACCATGAAATAGTAGACCACTTCCGGAAAATTTTTTTTTACATATTTTTCACCAGCAGTACCTTTTCATTGCCCATTTTTTCGCCATAATTCAATTTAAATGTACGATACTTTTTGAGGTAAATCTTGGAGTCGAAGATTTCGAAGTTTTGTAGGAAAAAGTATGCTACGGTGAGCTTCACTTTTGGAGTGTTTTTAATATTTACTGTCATTTAAAATTGTACGTCACTTAGAACAGTGCTGTTGTGTTATGAATTATTTATTGTCGATACACAATGGTTTTATTTAGTTTATTGCTTATAATATTTCTTTCTAAAGTTTAATTTAAATATGCAATGGAAAGATAAATAGATCTTGGTATGGTGTGGCAAAATTTTCTTGACCACTACTATTAGATACGTGACAGAAGACTTTAAAATAAAGCAGAGTACTAGTAGAATACTGATAAGAAAACATAATAGGTCATAAAATTGCAAGTCCTTAACTGATCTTGACTTTTAAGATAGGATCAGATGACCCCATGAATTTAAAAGCAATGATAAAAAAGTAAGGAAAACGTATTAAAGGAAGAATTTTATTTATACTCATCAATGACTACGTATAACGATAATTAAACGTAAAATTTATTACTCGGCAATTATATAAATTCAGAATCATGGAAAAATAACTGAGAAATACATGTGTAAATGCACTACAGCAATGTAATGACTATTCAAATATCGCAAAGAAATATTTTCAATAGGATTACAGAGATTCTTATAATATAATACCAATATAATACCAATGATAATAATAATAACAATTTCCAACATTTAACCCATCCAGAAATGGATCACGTATGTTTCGCGGAATATAATATATCAGAAAAACCAGCGAAGTAATGCATATTGCCAACTGAAATAAGACCATTTAATACCTCTACGAGTATCCTCAAAAGCCATTACATTTTTCGTTACGATTCAACTCTTGTCCATTTTTGCATCGATACCGCAAATTCCTTCGCGTAAATTTATACGCGAGTATTTTGCGAGAAGAGGAGCGTTGGCTTGTAACAATTGAGTCGTAAAAATCGCGCGCCGACAAAGTTTTATTTTCATTCTTTTCTTTTTTTTTTCCACGCGCGAAATATAACGCCGCAAAAAATGAATATATTTCCAGCGATGCAAATCGCAATCTTAGCTCGGAAAAATATGGATGCCTTCGCGGAGTTACGCGGATGCTGGCTATAGAATATCGGCGCAATCGCTAGTCACGATATATCACAGCGAAATTTCCAGCGGTTTCCAACTCTATTCTTTCGCAAATTCGCTGGCTCGACTAAAAGCTGTCCGCCAGCGCAAAACTCTCAGTTTCCTTGGGAATTGTCCCGCCGTACGTACCCGCGAGTGATAATAAAATTGGCCGCGGGACCGCTTTCAACACAAGAGAGATTATTAGCCGCGTAACTTCGCCCGCTGGAACTGGAAACGTACGACGTTTCAAGCTCGCGCACCGGCATGCGAACATGCCCCAATGCCTTGGACTGATTTATACGCGTCGGACACATATGTAGGTCATTTAAAAATATGTCGCTTTTTTATAAAGCGATCAAAGCTTCGTACAAGGAAGGAGCACTGTTTTGGCGCGCAACATTTGGAAATGTAACGACGCCGCTTTGTTCGATTGTTTTATACACTTTCTTCCGTGCAAATGGCAAAGAAATGACTCCATTTGTTACAATATAAATCCGAGAAAAGTAAATCCCTTCAATTATCATTCCCCCGACTTTGACCTTTGCGTCACCTTAATTTCATTTCACGTATCCCCCCCCCCCAACTATTTGCTTTCCGTTACCTTTTTCCGTGTAAAATTTTCGTATAAAAAAATGTTAAAAGTACAATTGACGATTTCAACCTTCGCAAACGTTTATAATCCGGAAGAAAAAAAATTGAATCTCCTTTTTGCTCTCGCGTCGAACAAAGTTAATTAAAATTTGCCGATCCTCGGACCGATCTTATCTTTTCCAACCGATTTCGGAAAATTGCGGGCAGGAAAAAGATGGCAAACTTTAAGCGAACTTCACCTCCGAACCGTGCGATAACATTTTGATGACGTATAATATATATGAAGAGAATACTGTCAATAGCGGGCCGCTTAAGTTTTCAATCGAAAGAGTTGAATTTCTTATAATACACTAGATATAATTTATCTCGATGGGAGCGTGCAATTGAAGTTCGAATTGCGGCCAGTGTCTAATGTAAAATTCCATAAAAGTTAGCCAAACTCGACGACGTGTCGGGAAGTAAGTATGATTTGTCAGTTGAAATACTTCTTGCAGTTTACTGAAATCTCGTTCCCTTGACAGTAACGCCAATAAGTACCGTAATGCCCCATCCAACTCACGAAACCTTATTATTCATACCGCAACCAGCTCTTTCGCTCCTCACATTGTGTTCCTTCTCTCTTCCGGCTTTACTGGTCCCTAAAGGCCCTCGATAAACAGCATCCGCTAGAAGGATCATGCAGCAAACAATCGCTTCGATACTACGCGTTATATTATACCGCCGCACAGATTTCACGTGCACCCAATTGTACTATAAAGCACAGCGGCTTTTATCAATATTTATAAATCGAAATTCTAACTTCGAAAGCGGATTTTTTGATTCAAAATACACCGACATTTATAAAAGGTTATTATCGTTAACAAATTTGAATTCAAATTATTTCGAACAACAATTGTTTTGTTTAGTAAAAGTCAGTATTCGTCTGTACTGAGAGAAATTTAGTTGTAAATGTTACAACATTTTATGATAACTCGGGGATTTGCGTGCATTTTAATACGATATATAGTATTTTAAAAAAAAATATTGAAAAAACATGTTACCAAAGAATAGAACCCGTTATCTCGTAGTCATCAGTGGCGCCCTTTATCACCACTTCAGGCCACTGCCTAGACACGTAGGTTTTACTTCACAAATATTGGTGTCTGAACTAATTTGTGCCACTCCCCTTTTATACAAAAGTTTAAAGAAGACCAATGGTTTTCCAAGATTTAAATTATTGATGAAGACTTTTTTTTTTTAATTTTTGCAATATATTTAATAAAATTTACTGTAGCATGTTATAACTTTAAATAAACTTTAAATAAATACATATTCATTACTGAAAGCGTAACTGAATTTGAGTATCGTTATAATTTATGTAATTTTATGTTAGAATGTCTAAATATATATTTGCTTTTGAATGTATAATGTGTTAAAGAATGTAATCAGATGTCAATATTGACACACTCGGATAATACGCTTTTATTGATAAAGTCGTTTTTCCAAAAAAGAAATTTTTTATTACGAGGATAAATTATAAGTAATAAAATACATTTTATAATATATAACATGAATGCTCTTTTGACGTAAGAAGATTATTGCATTGAGGAAACATGAGTATTTATTGTATATTTTATTTTAGTTTGATACATATTCAAATGTTTACTTTAATGTAAAGAAAAGATTTTTTATTCTTGTTTCATTATAAAATCCAATGAAAGTTTGTAATTTCAAAGCGTGATAATTCTTAACAAGCAAAATAAAGGATAATGAAATAAGCGACTCTGAAAATGATAATCCGAAATATTGCATTTCTAAAATTAAATTACAATTTCTTGCTTGCAACACTTAGTATGAAAATTATAAGAATACTAATTTAAGACAACCAATACACTTTATTGTTTGAAGAAAAAGCTTAAATTGTCATCCTTATTATTATAACTACCAGCACAGTATATATCTGTTCTATGTATACCTTATCTCTTTCATATATGCTGCATATATGTTCCATATCAGTTCGAACTATAAAATTTCTGAATTTTAACAGGTCTACTTTTTACAAAACAAACTCTTAATGTTCTAGTAGACAATGGCTTACATAAATATCTAAGTGCATAAACAAAAGCAAAGGACAAAAAAAAACATTACATTCACTTTTGTTTTATTTGTAGCAAAGAAAATAGAATAAAGAATCTAACATAAATACTCTTAAAATATAATGCGACATACAAACTGCATTTTTTATTTGAATAAATAAGATAATACTCAACACATCAAGTATGTTTCGTAATCTCTAAGCCACCGGAAGGTTTTATGTAAGATTTAATGTTTAAAGGGATGATGCAGTATTATTCTAAATTATTAACCGAGTTCTTTTACTTCTTATTAACAGTACGAATTCTATTTACTTACGTACATACTTGTAAATAACACGCTGACCCGACTTTGGTTGAAAATAAATTGATTTTAATAAATAAATGTTACGTATATTTTTGCGATTAACACAATTTAATCGAGGTTAACATGAATATTTACGCTGATAAATCAGTGTCATTATTGATACCTGGTATAATAATTACAAATATAATTAAAAATATGTCAAGAGTAACTTTATTTCAAGTATATCGCTCTCGAAATTTTAATTAAAATTTCATGATAAGATGTATTTGAAAGCATTTGTATCAGCTTAATTAATATCTTCATAGTCAGCGAAATTAATCTTAGATAGGACTACAGAATTTAGGTTAATTATCTCAAAGAATAAGGAATATGTGAAAAATGTTTAGAATTTATAGGAATATATTAATTGTAACAAAATAATACTTTTATTCTTTGAACTTGATTCTACTGTGTACATGTAGGTCAAAAGTAGCGAGCTTTAGTTGCAACGTAATGCACGTTAACATTCGCTAACAGCTTATCTTTTACGTGATCCAAACACTTTCTTTGTCTTTATATCGCACTCCAGATAATATCCTGTTTACGGACAATTTTCATAGCCTTAGTTTATAGATCATTTTATGATAGGGAAGTCTTCGCAAAAGAAGATTTCGAAAAGTTGATTGAAAAATTACGAAATAAAATCCCTTTATGATCTATCCTCTATGGACAAAAAATTTTTATTATAAATCATTACATTAATTAAGTCAAAATGTATGTATTTATTGAGAGTTGTTAAATGTTAATCAATATTGAAAATAAATTTTTTTTATTTTGACATTTAAAATTGAAATAGATGATTGAAATAGATAGAGGTGATTTATAAATTATCATTTTATGTGTTATCGATTTCTATACAGCAAGTGAAATTTATTAGTAGTATCTACTATATTTTATAATAACTGGGAGATATGTGTAAATTTATAGTGATCCATATAATATGATACAGTAAAATTTATAAAATACATTATAAAAAATATCAGAAAATACTTCGTTATCGAGGAATATAACTCAATGACCTCGCAGCCGCTGGTCACATGCTTTACCACAAGTCTACATCGCAGCTCTATAAAAATATTAATTTTCGCCAAATTTTAGTACGAATGTGAGTGGGGCGTGGCCTAAATTTTTCCAGTCATGGATATTTGTGAAATAAAACTTAAAAAATGAAATGAAAGATGAATTGTTTTCTTATCGTGTTTTAAGCTCGTTCATTATTTCCTTTAGTTCTTTAAATTGATCGGGATGGAAGTTTGTATTGAGACGAAGTGATCGTTTTAGGTTTCCAAAGTGTAGATTTAGAGTGAAAGTCAAGTATTCTATGAGCAGACGTAGAATATTCACGTCGAAATTTAATAACTTTCTTGAGAATCCTTTGCTGTGTACAAATCGTTCAATATTTTAATTTGCTTTCCTTTCCATTCTCCTAAAATTAATCGAATTTGATGAATTTATTTCAAACATCGAGGAAACAACTTTTTAATAATGCAAACCTTTTCGTACAATTAATTGGATTTTCGACAAAGTTGCTCAATTCAATCAAAATGTCTCATTCGTCATTACTCTAGATAAAATATTCAATTTTCAAATAATAATTTTACATCTGTCTGCTATTTCTGGGTATCGATGTTTCCAATATTATTCTGTTCCATCAGCGATATTCAAAGTTATCGAGTTCAATAATCCGCCAAACATTAATTTAGTTTTATGAAACATGCGATCGTATAACTGTGTCCTAAAATTTATTTTGAATAGGAAATTTATTCAAGATTTCGTATTAATGTAATCGCAGGATTTGTTTCGTAATTAAATCGAAATATTGTTTTAAATATATATATATATCAATATATATTCAGTGATATCATATATTAGTTATTATTTTCTTATTTATATTTCCTTGTTCGAGACTTTAAAATAGTAAATTATTTTTTGTTGCTACTTTTTGTGATGTGTCCAAATGGATGGTTAATTGCTACATTTATGCAATAATTTTAATGACGTTAAAAACACGATTTTATATATCAACACTATTACTAATTAATAACTCTCTGAATGCCATATGATTTTAATTTTTACGTTTCCTGCCTGAAAGCATATCGAAGTGCTTATTAAACTTACACGTAAATTAACATATATTTTTACATTTCCAAATTATTGCCATCCTTCGCCACTCCGCTTACCGGAAGTCAAAGTAATTCAATAATTCAACCCCTTTTTCTATCCTAACCTCAATAATACCGCATTACCTTAAATCACACACTATTTATCATTAAAACTATTTTTAACCGCAACAACATTTCATCAATAACGATAAAATTGCCGTCGACACAATTACTTTAATCATGATTTTACTTTCTGTTTCAGGTAAGTGTATAAAAAAGTATCGGTTACCGTAAATTGAAGAACTGTTCAACGCACGTAAGTAGTTTTAATTGATGACCGTCGGTAATTAATCTTCTTCCCCCTTTGATAAAATTTTCTTTTTCAAATGCTTTGATTAAAAATTAATGACATAAGCAGCGAGCTCGCTGAAAGGGATATCCGTTAGTGAAAATGATTGAGTTGCGATTACGGAATTGAGTGGTTTAAGTAGGGTGAAAAGCAAGCTCTCGCGGCGAAAGCGTAATCAGGCGTGCCAACAAGACGAGGGGCCGGCTGAAAAAAAAAAGAAGAAGAAAAAGTAGCTTTTTATCCCCGCTCTCGGTAGCGCGCTGTTTACAAAGAGGGTAACGACGGCGTACGCGGTGACGGGCCGTTTTGGCCGAGTATAACGTACGTTTATACATATTCGCGTTATTTTTTGCCGGCGATTTGCCGATTCTCGCAGGATCGGCGCCACCCTGGCGCTCGGCCAACTCCGATCCGAGAAGAAAAAAGACCGCCCCGACTACTCTGCTGACCTTTCACGGACTTCTTCTCCTTGAAAGTGCACCAGACAGAAACGTCTTCGTCCGCGTTTGCGAATACCAGCCGAATCGTAAATCCGCGCGCGCCGAATTAAAGTCTATGCTCTCGCAATTTATTCGATTTTATTTATTATTCAGCGGAAAAAGGTCCGGGCCGAGGCGAATCATCATAGTTGAATTCCGGACTAGCGTAAGAACCGTCGCGCACAAAACAAGATACATTCAATAAGCAGACAGCGGAGCTTATCAATTTTGTATACCTTCAACTCTTGTTCCTAAAATATTTGAATTATTAAGTTGCGCGCATTCGTGTGGATATAATCAAGTGGATGGATATTATGATTCGCTATAATAATTTATTTTCTACAACTCTATTGCACGGTTCGCGAGGAAATGATGAAATGAAAAATGTACGTAAGAATGGTTACTTCAGTTTTTACGCTGAAAAAATTTGGTCAGCTCAGTTTATATCGTGTAATGAAATAATTTTAATATTTTTTGTTATTTTAAAGTAACGGGAATACCCGTATAAATCAGCTCGATGTGGTTCGTTTGCTGTGAAAAATATTCTGTCTTTCCGACGAAATTTAGTTTCAGGCTGGATGAAGTAAAATTATCGCTGCAATTGTTACTTCATTACTGTTCTTTTTTATTTCCAAATAATTTATATCTAATATAATGCTGTAAAGATGGAAAGATCCCTTTCGCTTCTTCTTGGAGTCTCAACAGATTCAAAAAAATATAACGCTTCGCTTAAATCGGTGTTGTCGAGTTGAAAACATTACTTTCGAAGTAATTCTTTTTAGCATGGATGCTACGTAAGCGCTGCCGAAGACTTAAAAGTTTTAGAATATTTTTTGCGGCACACATGTTTTCTTTCAGGAGTGTTGTTCAACAACTTCTCACGTAGTCTTGAATTTATTAGTTGAATGTAAAAATAAAATACGCGTTTCCAATTCGAAATTAGGTACAAAGTTAATAGATAATTTAATAAGTGGTAGTAGGGAGTAAGTTGTACGAGAACTAAATTTTTGTCAAATGGTTGGTTTCAAGAAAAATCTATTGAACATTCAAGTTAGCTTTAAAGCTTTTTTTTTCAAATTTTCATCTGAAACAAAGTATGTATACTTGTGTCTCAAAATTTACTGAGAGAAATTTATCAGTAGTTACTATATTTTACATTTATTAATTATTAATGACTTCTTTAAATGTGATTTTAAAATGATTATCGATGAAAGTACATCTCAATTTTTGTCCATACTTTAAATTGACTATTTAAAATTGTAAATTTCACCATTTGAAGATAATTAGATATCAGCCATTTAAAATTCACGTGGTAATCAGGAGAGCCAATTGCCACGCTCGTGATATTTTAATTTATATTTAGATTGGTTTGTAATTTAACTCTCGGGAGACTGTATTATTTGCAATCCGATGGTGGTTAGTTTAACAATCTACTTTTCTCGGTACTCTAATCGCTTTTCATCTAAAGGTTATGTCCGCGGTGACTATCGATGTAATGGTTAAAGTTTGAATTCCTATCTCCAAACGACGTTTGACACAAAACTAAATAACAGCACTAATTTGTTTAAAATCCTTCGAAAAGCTATGGCATAATAAAACGCGGTGACACAAGGATGAAACGATATCAAAGTTTGACTACGAAACGAGACACTTAGCGACGGTCATAGCTTCGCAGTGTGACCGGAAATTACAGCATAAACGTAACACTCCGTGGAAAACGAGCATTTATATCGAACTAAGCCATTACGGCATATTTCGTATAACGAAACTGGGATACTGACGCTGGACGGTAAAACGCAAGAATGTTAATGACTTTATACATGACCCATCACAACCGCCATCTTTTATGCTCTTATTCAGATATTTTTAAATCGTCTTTTTTTTTTCATCGTGGCCCAACGTTACGCTAATGGTATCATCGTTTAACGGACGAGTTTTATATCAATTACTATAATTAATTATATCATTAGTTACCGGAAGAAAACGAAAACTGGAAACAAATTTCTGATAGCTTTAATATTGATGATTTAAGTAGATGAAGAATTGCTGCATTAATTGTGTATGAAAAAGTAATTCTTATGTTATTGAATAAATAGATGCGTTTTTGCATTTTTATTTAAAGAATTATAAATAATTGAACGATGTTTAAATTGAAAAAAGTAATAATTATTGAAAAACGGGCATTCAGTTTTGTATAAAAAAAAAAGATAATATTTAATTTTGTGCTTATATTTGCAATTGTTAACTCTAAAATTAATTACATTAATATAAATGAAGTAAGCGACAATTTAAAGCGACAAACAAAAGACGTATTTGTTTGATATGTCCGTTTTGCATAGATATGTTGCAAACATTAGTAACTGAAATCAATATTTAGTTACGTAACATAATGAGACCGTTTACAACTTATAAGATGGGCTTCCTAAACTTACTCATTTACGAATTAATATTAATCAAACTGTATAAAATTATTTTGATTGAATAATAATTGAATTATATTTTCAACAAGTTTAATATGAAATTCAAAGTAGTCTAAACTTGAAATTATATTAATGTAATTTTAATCTATAATAATGATCTAGTAAAATGCCTAAGGTAAATTAGATTAATAATATCTCATTTTTCTTAATGCAATTTAAACAATTTAAGAAGTTTTCATTCATATATTTTTTTACACTTTTTCTTATACAAATAGTAAAAATTTGCCTAATCATTACTATATAAATTATTGAAGTAATGTAAACAAATTATTTTTTGATTTTACAAAATCATTTAAAATGGACCACTCGAAACTTCTCGTCAGTGGGGGGAGAGTTGTCCTTTTTTTTAATTTTATCTAAACTAACGACTCTGGACTAGATGCGTTATTAAAATTTAATTGAAAACAGTGTAGTATTTTTAAATTGCTTCTCAAATAAAACGAATTGTTAGGTTTTACTGAAAAAACCACTTTATTGTCATTAAAACTTTGTCAGCGATTAAAATTTTTTTAATATACCGTCTAAAAAATAGTCGTTTGTTACATGCAAAATCTATATCCTGGACAAAGAAAATTCATTTTAAAAATGAATCAATAGACATTTAAATGCATCAAATATATTTTCAAATGTAGTTTAAATAAAAATAAAGCAGCTCGATTTTCTGGAAATCTAACTAAAATTGTTTTAAATTAAATTAAGTGTTTTGTTAAATAACAAATAATTAGAGACATATAAAGAATCAGCAAGGGGCTTTTTCATATTTTTCAATGTCAGTATAAGTTCTTTAATTTTTATTTCATTCAAAATATTTCTATTAAACTATATTAGTTTCTAACTTAGTTTTGAAACAAATAATGTTAATGAAATAATCAATTTATTTCAACCATGTTTGCTATAACTTTCTGCATTAGTATCATTAAAATTAAATTCATATAAAGTTATACGTTTGAAAATTATTTCTTAATAAACTTACAATTAAGATTATTATGGAATAAATAAAACATTATTTGCATATGTTTAGCACTTTAATATTACACTATACTAGTAACAATTGATGTTATAAATTTTAACATTATAAATGAACATTGTTATAGTTTTAATTTTGAATATGTTTTTCAAAATATAATTTTTTTATTCATTTAATTTTTTATTTATTCTATTTATAGTATTGTTTAGTTATAAATCAGAACAATTCTATATTATTCGGTATTATAGAATATTTTGATGTTGCACAAACCATTCCAATTTGTTTCTGTGTATTTATTTATTTACTTTTGTTTCAAATGATGAATTTTTGCCAAAAGATCAGAAACTAATACAAGTAATTGAGCAAACGAAATGCTGGAAAATATTGACGTTTCTTTCTCAGTTATAAGGCTCTTCTGTAATCTGAACTTTTAGCTTTTGCAGCTCAGATATGTTCACCGACATGATGCTTCACAAACCGTTGAACCGTATTTAACGATTATCAACTCGACCATGTTAGTCTTTATTCCTCGCACCTTTTTACGATTAAACCATCTCTTTGATATTCACTGAACACCGCATATTTGGCGTGACGTCATTTGAACTTAAGACTATCGTATATCGAAGACAAAAATGAGCGAGGATTCAAAACGCGAACAAATATTTTATTCAGCATTCGAGGGCTTTCCTGCTGAGAAAGAAAATTGATATTTATAAATTTTTTCTTGTGATTTTTCTTTTGTTTGATTTAAAGCACTATTATATCACCTTTTTTTTAAGTAATCGATTACTTCTTCCAATATTTTAATTTTATTCTTGTTTGATATTATTTAGTAATAAACTTTTGACACGTATTTCCGTTTATTTAATAAATAATCACAAATGCTTACTGCAAATAATATAAAATTAAATGATGAAATTAATTAGACAGATATTTAATACTAAAAACAATGATTTATTTGACGAATGATGGCAAAATAATCATGTGAATGATTACAACGTTTTGTTATTTTCAGTACATTCGTTATTTTATCGAATAAAAATCTGCAAATGACAGCAAAGTTCAAAAGTACAGTTGTCCGAATTTCAGGTCAAAATTAACAGCATACATGAATTCTGACGGTATTGTTTCGTTTCATTGAACGGTTTAAATTTAAAGCAATCGCATGTCATTGAAAACTATAATCAAGATATCTGTTGAAATTTTGATATATTATGCACATTAATATGTTAAGTTAATAACAATCCAATTAAAAATAAGAATAACGCCAACAAATTGTTAATTTTAATATTAAGAGAATTGTTAAACTGTTGGTGGTATTTAATTTGTTAGAATAAGAAAATTCAATTTATATTAAATAATTTATTTTTCAATATATAATAGTTGACGAATTAAAAGTTTCAAAATTTGGTTTCATGTGATATTGAAATAAAAGTCGTTTAAAATCTTCGTATAATATACAATGTTTTATGTCAAACAATTGTTGTACTGTAACTGAAAATAGTAATTTATTTATTTGAGTCTTTAAATCAATTTATTCTAAATGTTATATAAAAATTCTTGTTTTCTCATAGCATAAAACCATGAACATTCTCAACCCAGTTTATTTGCTATATTTTTTATGTTTATTATGTATATATTATATATTTTCATCAAACTATTACCGTCTTTTATCATTCTTTTTATTGTCTTTATTTTTTTAAATTATATATAAATACTGCATATTGGTATATACTGATAACGTATACATTAAGACAGATGTTTTTCCTTTATATAGAATGTTTCATAAATAATTAAAGTACATTCAATCAACCGAATGAAATGTATTATTACTTATTTTTGTTTACATTTTATTTATCCATTTAATTACATTTTAATATTATACAATCCTCAATTCAGTATTTATTTTGCAATACTCGATATAATTACTTTCATTCTGATGCTTTATGAACATTTCTTTGTACATAAAACAGGATGTATAAAAAACCCCACATATTTATTATTAAAGTACTTGTACTAACATCTTTGTAATTATGTCAGGAAAGAGTTTATCTATCGAAAAAGTTATTGAATATTTAAAATACTTCTCGATAAAAGTTTCTTCATGAAAGTTTAATGTACTATATGTATCTCAAATTTAATCTCTTGTTTCCTATTTTAGGGTATTTAGGGAAGTCCATTTTTATTCATTTTGAGATTCGTGCTTTACCTTTCACCTTCTTTCCAGTTGCCAATTTGGATATTTACTATTATTCCCGTGCATTGCACAAAATAAAGTAACTTACACATTATTCTTCAAATTAAAATGATCGAAAAACGAACTTCTTTGCTGTAAGGTCAAATAGGTGAAATGAATTTATATCAGCTTTATTTCTTATGCTCATTTATTAGCTATTCATATTCATTCCATTCGTTATCGTCTTTTATAACAGTAGAATCCCCTGGGGAGAACATAGTAGCCTACTTAAAGCAGCGTAGTGAACGCAACCACTGTTCCTGGTGTTGCTTCCATTATATTGTAAGTAGTCAAGGGTTGAATCGACCGTAGTATTTTGCCAGGACAAAATGCATCAATTAATTATCCGGAAAATGAAGCTACATTGCCGAAATTCAGCAAAACAGTTCTCGTTTTTATTTCAAATTTAGTTTCGCACAAACAATAGCGAAATTCCTTATTAAATTAAAACAACAAAATCACAATTTAATGTTATATTATCAATTAAATGTATTTATTATTTATATAAATGTTGAAAATTCATTATTGATAAAAAAAAGCAAGCTAAATTTATTTTAAAATGATAATTAAAATAATAAAGTAATTCACTTGCAGAAAATTATTACTTATTTTATAACGGTATAATTTATCATACTAAAAATTACATATATTTTATATATATAAAATTACTTTATCTTTTAATTCCAAGGTTTAAATCGCCGACAAATTTCAACTTATTCACTTCAATAATTCTTCATCTTTTATGTTCCTCGAAGATTAATAATAACACAAATAATAAACGTGACTTATCGACAATAAATTTGATATAATGGTAATGGAATAGTTGTAACTGAAATCGCACGGCTTCGTATTTGATTAAAAGCAGCAATTGAAGTGTAAAAAAGCAGGGGGGGCTATCAATTCGTTATGGGATATAAAATTAATGACACTTGTGAACGCGGTCGAACGTGCGGACATAACAATTTCAAAACGGGCGCGGATAAAATTTCGGATGTGAAATTTGGCGAGGTAAGAACCCAAATCAAGTAATAATGAAAACGATGCGCTGATGGAAAAACAAAGTTGAAAGTCTCGCCGCTAAACTCACTGTTTTTCTTCTTACTGCCGCCGCGCCATAATGCAAATTTCAGCCGCTCTTGTCGCCGTTCTCGTGCTCGTCTTCGTCTTACACGATGGGTGTCCTGAGAGTACCAGAACCTTAAAAGTAACTTTAGGCGTGGGGAGGAACTTGCAAACTCGCCGGAGAAGAAGTCTGCTCAAGTTATAGCGCGGAGCCGAGCCTCTTTCCTATGCACTGCTCGCGCGCGCGTAGAGTGCCTTTAAGTAGCGAAAGAAAGGCGAGAGAGAAAGGCCATCCCCGAGGTTAATGTTAATTTCACAATGAAGAAACTTTCGTTTCTTGTTTTACACAAGTCAGTCGTCAATTTTACGCACCAAATACGATAAATTATCTCCACTTCACGCGAATTCTTTATTCCTCCAGGACGCGTCGAGCTTTTTACTTGTATTAACATTTATTTCCCGCGTTCCGTGCTTTTTCTTCTTTCATCTTGTAATGCCAACTTGAAATATACTTCTTCAAAATTAAAACATCCGAGCGTTGCGGGCAAGAGAAATTCTCTTCAGGTGGCTTGTTAAGTTTCGATGGTATTTTCTGGTAGTAAACTGAGAGAAAAGATTATTCTCAAATACTGTATTTTATAATAAATCGGAAGATAAGTTTGTATTCGTAGTATTCTTTTAGTTCATCATTTCTCAATTCATAATATACTCATAGTATTCGTTGTAATGTAATATAGTATTTTAGACGAAATATTAGAAAAAAGTAAGAAAAACCCCATGGATATGACCATGATCCCATGAACATGACCCTATGACCCCATGAACATTGCTTTATGAACATGACATGACACGAGAATAGCTCGTTGATCAAGTCATATGTGATCATACATTTGAATTGTATGTGTTGGGACAATGCTGTCATCACGGATTCATGCTATATACAGAACATTGACCAAATGTGGTCTTTGTTCAAATTCTGTGCGAGATCTAATAGTGTTCAATCAATTAGCAGTCAATTACTTAACGACAAATAATAAAAAAATAATGTTTAAATGATTTAAAAATCGATATTTGAATACAGTTCTTAATTTTAAAGACTTGCGTTTTTATTGTTATTAATATATTTTACTTTATTATTAATTTTAAAGTTTTTTTTTTCTAATATATAATTTAAATGAAATTCAGAGTTTATTATTAATTGATTTCAGTTTCATTACGTTTTATAATATAATAATATATAATGAAATATTGGAACAGAGTGGTTAATTTGTTTAATAACATTTATTACTTGGAATGTAATGTTCTTGAAATGCAGGACTTTTTTTTATGACTGAAAGCATAACCATTACATTCTGAAGTACAAATATTCACGAATCAGAGCTGAATACGAATCTTTTTAAAGGTTAGATTAGATTAAATTCTACATTACAGAAAGTAATCTTCATAATCCATTCATTTACACTCAGAAGTGTACATTCTGGAGTGTTATATTTAAATTCTACTTTTTTTCAGTATAATATAATAATAAGCTTTATTGAAATTGGGGTTTAAATTTTCTTTTATATTTCTCTCAATACAATATATTACTTAAGCTCAACATCATTATTGTTTGCTTAATACCAATCTGAAAATATCATTTTCACTCAATAATTTAGAATTTTTATTGTAAAATGGAAAAAAAAGAAAGCAAAGCAAACAAAGGGTAAAATGTGTGCTCCAATGGTTTCTTTGCTTGTTTCGCGTATTTTATTTTCACCGTATCATTTTTTATTTTATTTCAAAATAAAATTCCCGAAACAAAATAATATTTACAAAATGCATCTCTTATTATCGTCGTTTCATATAAAGCACCAATAACTTTCATATAATTTCGCCAGTCTTTATTTATTCCAACAATGTAACTATATTTATCGGGAAAATAATAATGAACAGAGTAAACAGAAGAGAAAGAATTACAAATGAACGTTGATCATTAGCAGTATGTGTTAATTTCTGAGGGCGGAATACAGTCGTGACGGTCACAATGAATTTGGTGGCAAAACGAGCACTGACCCAGAAGGTCGATTTTATCATCGACCACATTGTGCATCACAGAGCATTCGCAGTCATCCGGCAATACTGATACCTTCGTCTGCAGCCCGTGAATTCTACCTCTGTACGTGAAATAATAACTATCCGCCATAAATACGACCAGTTAATGTTTCTCCGTTTCCGGCTTTGCCTTATTCACGCATCTATAATGACGCTACCAATTATATATTAGGCAACGTTCACAATTACCGTTCGGATTTATAGGACAATCATTAGTCGCGATAACGTATCTTTATTCGATCGTTGCGAATTAACCAAACGTCAAGGTCCTTTGCCGGTGGCACATTTTTGATGAGCATTGACTTTCTTTGGGAAATTTATTTGTTCGGTTGTCGGTGGCGCATATTAAACAGAAAAAATAAATAAATTAAGTATTTGCAATGGGAGAAAATTTTGAACCTTTTAATGTGTAAGAGACATTGGAAGTAAATTTAAAAAATTTATAAGCATTGAACGATTCAAATGGTAACATGAGTGGGAGGATAAATTCACAATGTGATTTTAGAGATCAGGTGGGAAATTTTCCAGTAAGCATTTAAATTTTCATAATATCTGTGATATTTTATAAGAAGTCTTTTGCTTTAAGGAGGAATATTATATATTAAGCCTGTCAAATGTTCAGAAATTTTATAGTTCGAACACGTTCGAACATGTTTAAACTATTCGAACAGTTCACACATATAAATGCGACATATATGCGGTATATATGGAAGATATATGGAACATATATAGAACATGAATGGGACATGTATATTCTTAAAAAATTAAATTATACTATAATAAAAGTGACATAAAACACAGATTTTCCGGCAATAACAACGTAACTTACGAAAGTCCGCCAAAAGTAGAAACATTTTTATTATACCTCGTAAGAAACATTCGGGTGATTGTGATAATTTTTTGCAAGTTAGATCGGAAGTACCGTAAATGAGAACTTTATGCCGGTATTATCATAAGGCGCGGTAATTTTTTATGAAACTTTCCTCCCAGTCAATGGGTATTACTTTACAAGAATTTCCCATTTCCATGGCTTATCGAAAATTCGGTCAAATTGAACAGCCTTTTTTCTCAATCTGACAGTGTCAAAATCTGCCAGGCAGATTGGAACCGACCGGCGGTTCAGTAATTTTGTTCGCAAGATGAATAGTTGCGTGAAAATGGCACGCCATAAACTTCGAGGTTGGGATCCCCAATGGCGGGGAAAAATGAGGACGACTCTATTGAAGTGTGTTACAGACGAACAAAATTTCGCTCCGCTCGTAACATCCATAAAAGCCGTTCGAAATGCCTGTGCATCACATCGAGAAGGCCCTTGAGGCTGAAAAGAGAGTGCAGCGAAGCAGATTTGGGGATAAAGGGGTTGCGAATGAGGATCAAGGGTCGCTCCTAGAATATGTGTGCCGTTTTCACGGAGCTCGCGAAATTTCGAACATTCACGAGTTCCTTTGGGCTTACGATACAACGTGACGCAAGATCATCATTACGCCTTATTCATGGCTCCGGATGATCATTTTTAATCAACGACCCTTTTCGCGCTTCTTCGCTACGTTTCCTTTTTATAGTTCGGTTTGTTTTCATCTTTGCTTTCGTCTCTGATTTGTTCTTCCTGTCTTTCCATTTTTCGTAAATTTCCTTCAATCTTATTTGCGTATATTATTGTTTTTTCAACATTCTTTTCAGTTTCAAACAATACCAATTGTTCTTCCTTTTTTTTTTTTTTGGTATTTTTTAATCGCTGACATAATACTTTTATTGGACCGTTTGACGAGTCCTACGATATGTTCATATTCCATTTCAATGATTTCATTAATATTCAGTGCAGACTTTAAAACATTAATTTAGTTCATTCAAATGTATTCGGACACGAGTCCGCTGACAATTGCACATAAATTAAAAATGTCGTATGAAATGAAATCGTGTGTTGACGCAGACAAAAGTTTGATTTCAGCAGGCATAAAAGATTGTGAATTTACGATTCGATGAGGATCAGTGGGTTGCAAGTGAAATGCGCACGTCAAACATTTTTTCTGATGCAGATGGATAGTATAAAATATGTACATAATTTAAAGCTTTTGCATTTTTCTTTCCTTTTTTCCATTTTTTTTTTTGGAATTTAATTTTTGGTTCATTATTTCATCAATGCTTTAATGCGGGGTTGAATAATTTATGTTTAAAGTGTCTGTTAGGAATTTTATCGCTCTTTCTTTTCTTTCTTTTTTTTTGGTAAAGGAAAGAAGTAAAGCAAAATAAATTAACACTTTATTTCCAATGATTAAATAATGTAATATTTTCATTAAATCGCGTACTTGGGCAAAAGTTTTTACTTATAAGTCATTTTTATAAGGCACTAAAGGAACTGATTTTTCATTTTATCGGTAACTTGCACATTAAAGTAGTTAGCTCATTTGTCTCACTTTGTCCACTTTGTAAAACGTTAAAGTATCATACGGTATAAAACATTTCTCAGCACTTTAAAATGATTAGAGTTTTATTCCCTTTTTTTTATTGAGATATTTTTCAATAATTTGAATAATTGTTCCATAAACAGCTAATGAAACACGCGTATTTTTACGAGAAAAAGCAATTTCATTTAAGTTATTAAAGATAATTATTCAGGTTTTTCAATTTAATTATTCGATCCAACGAAATTTATTCCAATTTAGATATCATTAAATTTCGTACAAAAAACTTCGAATATTTGTCCAAATGAATAAGTTACACAAAAAGTACTTTATAAATATATTTTGATAAACATTGTACGTAATTATATGTATTTTAATCATGTATAGGTGCATTGCATTTAAGTCATTTACATGTGTTTAATTAATTTAAACAAATTTATCCAGAATTACTGGATATTCGATAGATTTCGAAAACATAATAAATGATTGTGTTTTGTTTAATTAATTGTAAGTTTGTTAATCGTAAATTTCTTATTTTAAATGATAAACATGTAAACTGAACAATAAGGTGATAAATGTAAAATGCTCTTTAATTACCTTAACGTTAATTCAGTAATTCAATAAAAAAAAGCTTCCTTAAATTATTTCAATGAGAAATCATTAAATCTATTTGTAACGCGAGCTGTTAACGATTTAAGGGTGGATGCTTTAAAAAAGTTATGAAATTCCGGAAACTTCTGATACTACACACTCGTACGGTTTATGTTTCCGAAAACGAAGTTTTCCGTATAATGTTTTCCAGATCACAAGCTATAAATTTCATAGAAAATGTAATGCACAATTTATGATGCATAAAATATTATTGGGTGCAGATTTTATTTGGGTTTCAGAAACGTTGCAAGTCCATCAAAAGTGTACACGCACTGACATGTTAATACCTTTTAATTACATTTGCCAATGATTTTTTTATTCGTAATATTCAATGCAAGCTTCAATTTAAAAACAATATTTATTGTGGAATCGTTTTAGTATTTGCATAATTCCGACTTAACCCAGATATCTACATAAGAATATCGATTTCAAACGAATTTTAGTTTTCTATAAATGCAACTCAATACAGAAAAATCGCTCGCATGGAGTTGTCCCTCGTACAATATATTTTCTTGTGTATTATCATCCAACGAATAAAGTTTGATTATTAATCGTAAAAATTAATTGATTATTAATCTTTCTCTTTATATCAGTATGCAATGAGAGAAATTGATTTGTAATTCATAATTAATTTTATAGTAATTCGGAAATATGTGTGCATTTATAGTATCCCGTATAATGTGATGCAGTAACATTTCTAAAATACTAGAAATATTAGGAAAATATTAGAAAAATACTTTTTCGAATCCCATTAATAACAATTATTAATAATGACGTAGTAAATATATAATAACAATAATTAATTAATTTTTCGGGGGTAAATGGTGCAACCGTATGTATTGACGTTAATATAATAATTTCGCGTCGAGGAAAATAGAGAAACTTATAGCAATGAAAGCTCTTATATTTATTATAACAAATATCCCAGCATTCTGCTGACGACGTATAAGTTTTAACATGTATGAAAGTGGCTTGGATTCGATGTATTTCGCTTCGGATTACCTCAAGCCATTTTCGCGTAAGCGCAAAATCGTGCCAATAAATTTTTATTGCTACTTCATGGTGATAAAGCTAACGTTATCGTTCAAACGATTCATATTAATAAAGTACGTATACGTATGTATATAAATGCACATACATAAACCGTTACGCTTTGATGTATCTTATAAATTACATAGTTGATGATTGGATTTGAGACGTATGAATTACGTTTTAAATCCATCTCATTTAATAATTACGACAATCAACGAAATTGTGTTGCTTTAATCGAATTGTATTCTAGATTATACCTCATTGAGATAATGATACTGGATAATTTCCATTATACGCAGTCGATGAAATATACATATTTATTTTAATCTTTTCGCGAGTGTAATTCACATTATCGTTCGAATTAATTATTTCACTTTCTTTAATATTTACGTTCATTTAGGTTTTTTATTCGCATAATTTTATTAAACGTTACTATTGCTTTTAAATGAAACATATTAATCGTGATAATTATGCTTTTTCTTAGACCTCAATAAAAGCAGACGTGGAAACTTTAAAATCTTGCAATAAAAAAATTTAATTTCAATAAAAGTATTGAATATACTGAACTAATTATATTGTAAATTTAATGGATCAATCTTGCAGCTGTATAGTGTTTATTAAAATATGTAATCAGGTCCAATTTTACATCATGTTTTACGTTAAATTATAGTACTTCCACTTCTATAAATTTTCAATATTAAACTTACTAATATGTATAACATGATCAATAATTTATAATTTTAATTTTTAATTAATTAAAAAATGTTATAAACATTCAGAGCTTTTGATGATACTTGCTTATGACTACTTAACTAAGGAATATCAAATTTGAAATGATTTTCAACTTCCTTTTAGGAGCGGCACTAAAATGGTTAAAATTAAAGCCAACGTGTGACCTGATTCAGTTCTAATATGAGCTCATAAGAATATGAAATATTTACCTGCAAAATACGTAGGTGTACCAATCTAAAAAGTGTAAATAATTGTTGATATAGGATTTTTTTGAAAACTTTTGATAAAACTTAAATGCAGATATTTCCACTGTTAATTATTACCGTTTACTGCCAGCATTTTCATTAAAAATTTCCATAAAACTTAATTATAAAGGAATGTCTGGTTAATATTAACATAAAATATTTAATTAAGAAATAATGTTTCTCTTTTTATGGCTTTTTACATTTTCATAATTATATGTTAATATTTTTATGTATTTATTTGTATCACGTATATATTTTAATGAGATCATGTCGAGTATTTTTTTTTATTTTTCTTTATATGTTCTATGTGTTACATGAGTTTGACGATGAGAAACATACGATATAATGTATGAGGTAAAGAAAGACAGATCATGCTAACGTTCGGTGTCCATATTGATCTGGCCAGGATCACTTGCAATCGAAACGTAGTCAAATAGACATTAATTTAATTAATTAGTCAAATGACTGGTCGCGGGAATTATAACCTTTAGTTGTATTATAATTTACTTATTATAATTACAGTAAATGAAGGTAAAAGTAACTTTAAATTCCTTTTCAAGAAATATATCATAATTCCATTATCAGATAACGATTGGAAATGTTATTTATTTTGATTTAATTAATTATTCACATATTTGTTAATTATGTACACTTTATAAAAATAATAAATTTTATTAACAAAAACTAACTTTGCTTATGCTTCAACTAAATAATCATGCTGGTTGTTTAACATTACGATTGATTACAAGCAAATATTGCACTAAATTATTAAAATATCTTACTTGGATCAATGCAGTTTCACTTTGAGTAGAGTAATTAAAAATTGTGTGCATTTCATTTTCCACCAGGCAAAATAACACGACAAAAATAATTAAAATCATTGAACATAATTATCAGCATATAATCATTGAATAACAATTTAAAAATATCACATTGAAGTGAAGGAAAATTCAACATCTGGCTCTCCCGTCGAATACTAATTACATTTCTGATTACCGTATTTGCCTATTATTCCACAGTTAAGTAAATTCGAGTAATTTTAATATCATTCACACAGAAAGCAATTAATACAAAAGTTTATAGATATTATATTGGTAATATTAATATTAATATTATTTTTTTTATAAAAAATATAGGTGTACACTTGCTAAGTGACAATTTTATCAAATTTACCATATAATATTACGAGATATACTATAAATGCACACATATTCTAAAGTTATTATTAAATCAAGCAGCAATTAGTAATAAATATCTCTTAATGTACAGTCATGCACGGAATGAAACAATCTAATAAAAAGGTAAAGTGGTCGTACACTTTAAGATATTAAAAAAGTTTTATTTGACAATAGCTTTATAACATGTTACAACTAACAATTCCAATTTAAGACAGTAATTTTTTTTTTAGTTTTTTCAAATATACGACCCCACTTTACTATAATCTTAGTAATTTTTATTAGTTCTTTCCCCTCAGTGTATCTGTACTGATTCTTTCTCCTCAGTTAACGAATTTAATGCGAATTGCCACTCGCAAAACTGCCCTGAATACTCCCAATCATTGCAGTACATAAAATTTACATTCGAATTACAATACCGGTGGAAAATAATGTTAGGGCAAAGGGGAAAAAAGAAGGAAAGAAATTGATTTGGCTAATTGATGCGAATTTCCATTGCAGCACAATGCAGCAGACTATCGTGACACATGAAACGTCAAAATGACACATAAACTGTTGAAGAGCGGCGTAATGCATGGGGAATAATCCGAGTGCTGCGTAGCGTATTTGTGATTGAATCATCAAAGTTGCCGTCCGTGTCGAAACGTTTAAAGTGAGAATAGTTGTGGATATTGTGATGCAAAGCGTATTGCGTTGCGAGGCGAAGGGTGGCGTCGACTCGGCGAGAAGCCTAATGTTAAAAGGAGGCCTCGCAGTTGCAATTAATATGCACGGGGCGATGCGCCGCTCGCGCTTAGTATGCGGGACATTATCGCCTCTATGATGGTATGATTGTCGGGCCACTCGGCAGTTCAATCCTGAAAGCCCTTGGATGCTCTTTGTGCGCGCGCGCAACCGGCCCCGGTCAGACCACTCGACTAATCCTGGCTGGCTCTCTGGCCGCTCACCCTTATCGGTATTCCGCGTTGCCCGCTGCTTTTTGACTCGTTTCAAATTGTATTTCATAACTCGATTCGGGCGCGGTATTTCCGCACCCGAGCACGTTTGTCAAAACGTGCGCTGTCCGAGGAAAAACGCCGCCTCTCTCGTCCCTCGCGGCCGGTCCATTTTTCATAATGAAAGCACATTTTGTTCCTCTTCATTTGTCAGTCATCGATGTTGCATTCAATTTCGTGCACTACCGCGATTTGGCTGTAATATACTTGGTTGGTTTGGTTGGATACCATGGGCTGTTTAGTTCGGTGTAATATCACCGTTGCATAAATGGGTTCGTTTAAAATGTCCTTTTCGTAATGTCTCGTCGGATGATATTGCAATTTTGAGCCTTTTACAAAGTGGAAAGTGGAGGAATAAAGTCGAAGGTCTTAGTAAGTTGAAGAAAGAATGGAGATTCTGAAGATTTAATTTTATTTTAATTTATAAATTAATCCTTTTTTTTTTAATTTATTGAACAAAAAATAAGGTTTCTATAGTTCTACGCTTGTTTAGAAAGTATTAAGTTATAGTAAAGTTAAGAATTAGTAAATAATACACTTTGGATTAAGAGACAAACACTAGAAGAAATAGTGTACTTGAAAAGAAGAGCGATTGAAAAAAGCAAAGCAAAAATATTAAGGTTTTCGAAGACCGTACAATATGTGGTCAAATATGAGACACTTGATTTGCAATAATCATGACCTCCCATAACAGATAATGTTCGTTACGATAGTTTAATTGTTCTTGCAAACGATTATCCAAAGTATATATGTGCGAATACAAGGAGCAACGGAAACGACGTTCGCGTTTCGCGCAGATAAAATGTGTTCGCCGGATCCATTTGATTTGTTTTCCACTTGTGACTCTTATTTATTTGTCGAAACGTTATGTCAAGAAGTTGATATCAGTTGCGAACCAATTTTTTAACACGCCTTCTGCACGCTAAGGTTTATGCAATTTTTAAAGTAACGTTACGTTTGTTGTTTTGCAAAAATTGAACTGATATACACGGACAGAAATAATCTATCAAAATTTTCTAAACCGTCAATTCGGTGGACACCGAGAGAAATTTATTAGTAGTTGCTGCTATATTTTATAAGAACTTCCTTATAATATGATATGATAAATTTGATAAAATTGTCACATAGTAAGTGTTGTAAGATCTATATTTTTAAGTAAAGTCGTAGAGTGGTGGTAAATTATGTGGACTAGTGTCCACGAAGTGATGAGTTCTATTCCTCGCTCACATTTTTTTCTAACAATATAAGATAGTATTAAAATAATATAGTATAAAAAATACTATAAATGCACATACATCTTACAGTTACTATAAAATATAATAGTAACTAGTGGATAAATTGTTCTCAGTGTATTTTCAGTTGAAAATTACTACCTTTAGTATATTTTCAACTGTAAATAATAGCCAATTGATGATTATTATTAAAAATTGTGCACGTATTTCTAATTTAAAGTAATACTTTTACATATATTCATACTTGACTAGCAAGTTGGTGATTGTTGAAACTTCTCTTCCATTGGTGGCCATGCACATTTTAACCCAGCATATACTTATATTTCGGAGCAAACATTTTCCGCCTGTGAATTTCAAATGATAAATTCTCTAAATGAAACAGTTCGCTGTAATTGAGCTCGGACCGATTTGACTCGAAATCGAATCGCATGATCGGATTTCGGATTCCACACTTGTCATGCATTATACAAACGTTTCCAAGCCGAATTTCAGGCCGACGAATCATTTTTCCGAACGGGCAATATTTATTCTTCTGCAGCAGATCGATGTATATTATGCGATCGGTTGGTAATTCGCATGGAGAATATCATTCAGAATCGCATAACGCGCCGACTTAATTCATTTAAACGCTCTATTGGTCCATGCAACCCCAACGGTGGCTTAATCGAGCCATTTATTCCCGCGATTCTCGTGCGTAACGGGTTCGACCTTTGAACGTAGAAAATTGACTATTTTGTAAAATCAAAATGACCGTAATGTCGACGCTGCGCATTAGTACGCGTCACACCAGAACGGATAATGAGACATGCAGTTAATAAAATTGTAGCAGATCGTTAAAGTTTAATGGACTGCTGATTCGCGCGTGTTTTTAGCTTCGACTTCGTTAGTTTGATGGCACAATTATTTGTACAACAACAATAAACAATTGAGCAAACATTAATACGGATTGAATTAGAGTCCACTTATGTGGATAAAGATGAATTACAATATAAATTTGTAGCTCATAACAGTGCAGTTGCGATAGTCATCACTTTTAAAGGTTTTTTTTGTGAATTAATCGTAGTTGTACATTGATTTTACGTATCTAAGTAAGATTATAAATTGTTGATGGAAATAATTTCGATTTATTTTCAGATGAAATTCTGTTTTTGGATATTTTAAACGAAATTATTGCTTTATTTTAAACGATTACTTTGAATTTGAATCGATTTTTTAAGATTTTAAACAAAAAAGTTCCACTCTTCTATATTGCAGATTGAAATGTTTAACGAAAATGTTGCTCTTTCGCAAAGCGAAAACTATTTTACATGATTAACTGTTCACTTTTACACTTTCAAATAAAGGGTATATGACCCGTTGGAAATTTGAATTTCAAAAACGGCGATATTCATCGACAAGGATGAAACTTCGATACCAATTACAATTTCAATTTCAATTTTGATCATTAGTAATGTTTTAGCAATGAACGGTTATATCAGCGCAAAATGTCAACCGCAATTGATCAGAATTAATTTGGTGGCTAGCAATGTTACCACGACAACTTCAATTTATGTTTCCTATGAGGCCATTTTGAAAGCAACTTATTCGCATGTGTCCAAAGGATAGTTAGCGAACTCGGTACATTAAAGTAAATAGCTTATATAGTGCCGCAAGAAAAATTATGATACTTAGTTTCGAGTACAGCGGGGAACCGTGTGCTTTACACAGTATTCCGCTTGCAAAGAGCAGAACGAAATATTGAAACGCTTACACAGGGCAACGCGCTGTGGCAAGTAAATTTTGCGGGTTTTTGAATGAGAGTAAACTTTCGTCGTTGACATGCGGATTAATAAAATACATTGCCGACCCCGTGTTTCTTTTATTTTATTATTTCGACGCAATTCATTTTTCGCGCTACTGGCGACAGTCGAAGCTTTTGCACTTAAAACAAAAAAAAAATTAATAAAATAAACTGGAATTGAATGGAAAAGTGGTTATAATTCTCAAAATGAAATATGGAAAGTTCTAATTAATAGCAGAACTAAAAAAAAAAAAAATACATTAAAAACTAATTTATTTTAGGAATACTTTACTTTACAATACTTAACTTCTGTAAGAATTAAGGAGAAAAAATTCTTTATACAAAAGTATATATTTTTCCAAAATTACCTTAATCTATTGTCACTTTGATGCAATTACAAAGTATTCGTGACACAAAATCGTACGTTACTTCTCTCGGCTTGTTTTCACTGTACAAAGAATACCAAAGATTACACACGAAGATCTGAAAAACCGTGCATTCTTGTAAATAACGCTTATTGGGTTTGATGGAAAGCCCCGACAGCCGTCAAAGAGATGTTCATACAAATGAACAAAGTGGAAACGCCGTTACACGTCTGCATCGCGTAATTGAAAGCTGAATGACGCTGTTACGTGAGGCACTCGAGCCCTTCCTTTCGCGGCAACAGTTCTTCCACTCATCTCGCGTGGAATCGATAGAAACGTAATTGACATTTTACAATTAATACTCGTAGAAAAAAAGTTACAAAACAAATTTATGCATTCTATAACAACGTTGACGTAAGATTTATAAAATTTACCAGTAGTATAATGAAAATTTTAAAACATTTACTAACATTTTGATACTTGCCAAGTACCCATCATTTGCGAAAGGATTTTACGTGAGTGTTGTTATAAAGTATAGTAATTTTGTTGAAACTCTTCTCTGCTTGTACACAGAGTTAAATTTATTAGTGGCTATTATATTTTATAATAACTCAGGAGTTTGCATGTATAGTATTTTTTGTATTACGATATAGTATTAAAAAATATATACCTATAACTTTGTTATTATGAAATGGAACCTACCACACCAATCACAAGTTTTAAGTAGTATGGCTTTAATTTGGTCGGACAGTGATTGCATAGTAAAACCTATATTTCTAAACAGTTGTACAGAGTGATGGAAAAGGGCATGATTAGTAACTGTAAAGTGACTGGTTCAATTCCATGATAATGACATTTTTACATATTATTCTTTATATGTACTATATCATATCGTAAAGAACAACTATTAATAAATGTTTCTCAGTTTAACGTCTGGATGAAGCGATGTTATCACGCGGTCGCGGAACTGCATGGAAAATAGTTGGCGAATTTTGATTGGCGACGTTTAATCAGCGGCAAAGTGGCTGCCGTTGAGTGGGCGCTTCTTGGCCGAATAAAATATGAATTAAATCGAATGAAAGCGGCGCGCGGTCTCGCGATCGAACGCGGCAACTCTGGCAGAGGCGACGCTTTCGTTTGCGCGAAATTGTATCGCGCGCGGACCGACCGACGGTCGGATTTTCGCGCATACATAAAAGCAATTTTGGGCGAAAATGAAATTGATTTGTCTGAAGAAAGGAAATTTCCCCGGGTGCCCGTGCCGGCGGATCAATTGAAATCTTCGCAGTAACTGCCCTGCAAAATTGGCAATGCCGACGACTTTTCACGCAGCGTGTGATACACTTAGGAATCGAACACTTTTAATAAAAACTCGCGGCTCCGGCTTCCGCCGCTGGAATCAATTTCTTTTACGACGCAACGCTTGCCAGCTCTTGCAAATAGAGGACGGCGCGATCGCCCGGATCCGAAAGATCGAGTTTGCTTTTCCAATGCTCGAACCGGCGCGAGATAAAAGGGATAAAGGGAGCCCCGCCAGCTTTGCAGCAAAAATCTTTCAAATCAGTCAAAGGGATTTAAATAATTGAATATTTAGTGGAATACTCTCTTTTTTTTACGCTTTCATTTCGATACGCCGTACATGTATCTTGATTTTATAACTTCGTTGCAATTTAGTTTTATTGACGATAAAATACATTTCATGAGAGCGATATTGCTTACACTCGCGCTCCTGAAATTACCGTGCGATGTACCGAAACAATAAAAGAATTTACTCGAAGACTATATTTTCCTTGCCTTTAATTTTATTGGAATACATTTCGAACGCGTTTTAAATATTTGCATTCATTCGATTCATATTTTCCCGATGGGAATTGTTATACGCTACTTATTTTTATCAATCGCGTATTGTATTATCGATTGTTTCGGGGGGGGGGGGGAACTATTTTTACGTGCCGTAAATAAATTTATTCGACGATGATAAATTATGTATACGATTATTAATTTACCTTGATGTGTTGTCAATTTCTATAGATATTATAATAAATTAAATTTATTTAAATTAATAAAATTAATAATCGGGCGGTGTATTGATGAATTGTAATAAATGTTGAAAGAAACTTTAAGCAATCTTTAACATTTTAGTTAAATTTTTAGTTTTGTTATAGTGAAACGAATAATAATTTCAACGTACTTTCAATTTCAATGCCAACGTATGAGATTTAAAATATACAATCGTATTATATTTGTTCAATTTATTAATAGCAAGAGCATTTTTATTAGAAAGTAAAATGACAAAATTTGATTTTCATATCTCTATGTACAAATATTTTTATAAATCAGGTGTTACTTTTTATGCTAGATTCATTAACATTAAATTATTATATTTTCTCCTTTTTCCCCCGTGTTTTTTTCTTTTTGAAGATAATTTGGTCAGAAACTGTAGGACATTACACTGTTATTATTCATGCAGAGCTAACCAAATTGCAAGCGAATTTTGCAATTGTACAAAATTGCGATCTTTTGCTAGAGCTTGCAACCAAATTTCATTAATGAGATAACATCCGCTTTGACAGCTGTCGCATGGTGCGTGTATAAAGGCTACTGACGAATGACGTCACGCTCTAGTAATTAAACTCGTGCATCTGTGCCATAGTGAATTAATTTAAATGCGATCATACGTGAATTTAAAATAAAAGCTTTAACATACGAAATTATTCAACATTCCGCGAATTGTTCAAATCTGATTTTTCGAAATTAATTCAGATATATATTTATTATTCGCATTCGCTCGTGCGATCCAAAGGTCTTCTGCAACATTTTGACTCGTTGTCCGAAACTGGAGCGTTTTACGTTGATTCTTTTGACGCTTAATTTAATGCATATAAATGCATTAAATGCGCTAAAATTAAGTAATTTCGTTAACAATCAGCGTTGCCAAAGTAATGTAACGATCGCGTTTAATCAATAAAATCCAACGTTTTAATTTAATTATTTTTTCTCCCTTTGTTTTGAATACGTGTTAATAATAATATCGAAAAGTAATATTTTAGGTTTCAAGATATCGGACGTAATATGTCGGGCGAAATAAGTTTCATCTTTTGCCAAATGAAAAAAAAAGTCACATATCAGAATATAAATTGCACAAAAAGCTCCTTGTTTGCGGTATTGATACACGCAATTTATGATAGTATTTGAAAAACCTGGAGAATGGTTTGTCATAAAGAAGACAATCTACGTTTGGTTCTTCTAAACCCTCGACGTCTGCCGTTGATAAATAACCAGGGGATAAAATTAGGTAAAAAGTCAATTTCGAATATGATTGCGCTTTTTCACTTTGTCGCACAAAAGAATCATATCTAAACTCAACAATCACTGACAAAATTTGTTATAAGCAAAATGTTTTAAAAATGAGAAGAAAACTTAATTATAATTATAACAAGCTTTTTAAAGTTATTTTCGAGTATTACATTGTATATACTTATAATACTTATAAACATTTTTATTATAAAAGTGTAAAAATTCTAACATGTTGCCTGTTTTAAAAATTAATAGTAATTAATAGTATTAGCCGATAGGGAGCATGAAATTTGGCACGCAGACAGGCTTTGAAAACAGAATCCACTTTATCACTCGTTATCTGTGGTTAATGATA
>JABFPN010000543.1:0-43979 GCA_022817305.1 Leptoteleia sp. ZL-2020
AAGATTAGGAATGAGGTCGTATTGAGAGATGAAAACAATTAAAGTGAACAAAGTGTTTATTTATTTTATTATAGAAAATAACAAAATATAAAACTTAAATTATAATAAATTTTTGATGGATAATAAATTTAATGTTATACTTCGTTTCATCTTATTTTCATTCCTTGTACTCCTTATACGTCCTATTTATAATTATATTTTAATTAAAAATTGTATTTGGCATTATATTTGTAACATTATATAAATTTTCAGTATTTATTACATTTTTTTATTAATTGGATTCCGATTAAATAAATCTCATCAGGTAATTCTAAGGATTTATGATCAGGTCCTGATAATGCAAATGGATTTTAACCTGATCAGGTTAACCCTAAGTCGCCCTAACCGGGTTACGATTAGATAAACCTATCAGGTACTCCTAATGGTTTATGGTCAGGTCCAGATAAGGCAAACAGATTTCAGCCTGATCAGGTAATGCTTAATGGCTAAGATCGGGAACTGATACGGCACACCATAATTACAATTTGTAGATAACTATAATGAACTGTGGTCATGCCCTGATCATATCCTGATCACGCCCTGACCAGAATTAACTTTACCCTATCAGGACCACACTGTTCCCTGGCGTTACACCCATATGTAGACCCTGATCGGGGTATCTCATCAGTCCCTGATCAGGCGATACGGTTGCCCTATCCGGGCCATATTTTAGCCCTATTCAAATTTCTCCTTGGGTCAGATCAATATGCGCGTAAGTCACAACGCACCGAAAATTCAATTGCAAACCTCATGGAAGCTACACCCCGCCTATCGCGAAATCGAAAAAAAACTATGCAGGAATTATGTGCTATTTATGTGCTATTTTTGTGCCGGCGGCATAATTTTTGGGCTATAAGGGAAACCCATTTTTTTTAAAAGCAGAAACGCGTGGTGTGGCTTCATTGGAAGCTACACCCCACTCACGAGATTTCGGGGAACCAGTGAGAATATCGAAAAGCTATTGGTGGCATATTTATGTGCTATTTATGTGCTCTTAATATAGCGAAAAACAACGTCAGGGTAGCTGAACCAAACTTCATCAAATTCAATTTTTTTTACGTAAGAATTTTGTACTTTTAATTTCCTAATTATGTACCACAAACATAGTTTTTGTACCGTCCGGGAAAGTTATTTTTTTTAAAAAGGTATATCCGAGGTTTTGCTACCCTGAGCAGCTACACCCCGCTCTTAGAAAAATGCACGTAATAGCAGAAAATTATAGACCAAAATGATCTACGACTTATGTACAATTTATATATCAGAGAAGTAACCCATGTAGAAAAAGACAATCGGGCCAGGCGTGGCACATGCTTGCTGCTGACGGTCGGCATGAAACGCCAAAAACACGTGGGCCGACGGTCGGGCCAGCCGTCTATTTTTCTACCTGGGTTCCCTCCTCCAACGAACTTTCTTTAATTTTTACCTCGGCTTGTGCACTTGCGCTGTTTATGTACCTATAAAACATGCAATCTAGAATGATTCGGCCGCGTTACGGATACGTTGGCCGGCCAAATAAAAGACTCGCATGACGGCGGGATCTATTATCCTCGGAAACTGTTTCTTTTATGTCGAGATTTACCCCGGCTTGATGGCCATTTTATTTGTAAAATTGTTGTTTACCAGTGATTTCAAATGCACCGAGAAAAATGGAAAAATTGGAAAAATTATTATAGCTTACGGCAAATTTATTGAGGTGATTTATTCGAGTTTTCCAACTTTTTCCTAATGCATGATATAAATTAACCTAACTACTTTTTGCACTTGCGAGGAAATATACCTAAATATAATCGATGATGATTGTTTGTTGGAAACTATAATAAGTGCAAAAAATAGTCTACTTTACAGCAGTTGGTTTGTGTCGTATTGTGCTTTGTACATACCAACAAGTCATGTGTAATTTAATTATTTGCATTACATAATATCAATGCAACAGTAAATTTTTTACATAAGCAGAATTTTTCAAAAGAAAATAGCTCTCGATATGGAGTTATTCAACTATTTAGATTAATAAAATATTATGATTAAAAAATATAGGAAATCATTAATAAAGATAAGGATTAATACAGTTTTTTGCCATAAAGAAACAAAAAAAAATATTGGTATAAGTTTAAAATATACGAATGTTACCATCTGTTATACACCGTTTCGGTTTTGCGTCATGCATTACATAATGGATAATAATAATGGATGCAATTTTTCACAAATTACAGATACGCTTATGCCTGGCTAATAATTTGTCCCGCGTGTTCCTCCTGTATAAAGTTACGTTAAGGGGTTGAGTTGCTTTTATATACGAACTCAATGTTTGGAATTTATATCTTTAACGGAACTTCGTTAGAAATTTAATGACGATGTTTTGCCGGCTGAAATGCGATAAGACAAATTTGCAAATTTGACGAGACAACGTTAATTAAGTGCGATAAGATATAGGAAAGATTTGATAATTAAATCAATAAATTGAAATAATAATTTAATAATTTTTTATCATTTAACATATATATTAGTAATATCCTATAAAATTATTTAAGTTGTTTCAATTTTAATTGACTTTCTTACATAGAAAATATCTATTTCACTTTTTTTTTTATTTTTTATTGGAAAGAAATTAAATGTTAAATGTTTTCTCTACCCTGTAAAGCAAACCAAATATGTTGACGAACACTTTTTGAAAGGAAATAAAAATGCTGTCCGGTAATGTAAAAAGTTTCATTTCTCGGATTCTTGTGTCGCGAAAATATGTACAAATTTTGGCAATAACGTTGTACACGCCGCGGACGCGTTATGCGAGTTAACATGCTCGACTAAATCCTCCATATGTTAGTGTACTAACACCGGTTCGCGCGGCGCAAAGACGCCACTATGTATTCATGGGTGTACGCCACCCGGAGACTTTATCAAAACTTAGCCATTTTTCCTCGACGATCCACATTCTCGGAGGCCGACGGCAGCCCTACATCCGTGTATAATGGCGGAAATCCACATCTCTATGCTCGACGAGAAGTCGATTTGCGACTTCTGTCGACCTTTTCTTCCCACTGCTAATTCGATTCTGAAAAATCTACTGCGCTAATTTGAATTTATCACCCCGACAAACTGGATTACTGTTAACAAACAAAATAAAAAAAAAGGAGAAGAAAATAATTTGCTTGATGATTATTCAAGCAAATTGCTTCCTTTTTTTCGCTGAACACAACAAGCAGTAAATGGATTTTCTTTTCTTCTCAAAGAAAATTATTCAATAGAGACAAGATAACATAATCTTTTGAGAAAAAAATTATTAATAATTGTTAGTAAATGTTATAATAATTCGTAGATATGTGTGCACTTATAGTATTCATTCACACTACTTGAGTAACGAGTTCTATTCCCAGACAACGACATTTTTTTCTAATATTTTTTCTAAAATAATACACCATATTAAAACAAATATTATAATGTTGCAGTGCATTCGGTGCCTTCGATTTACTAACACAAATCGTACTTTATTCTATCATAGTTTTCTTAGTGTATGCTAGAAAAAAACCTCATTGCATAGATCGCAGCAAAATAAATATTTTTTAAATCTTTTTGCCGCAAAAATATTTTCAATGATTGAAGAATCCTACTTTCAGGAACAAAATGTTTAATAATTTCGCGAACAAATTTTTTTAAATGCATCGAAATTGTGATACATTTCGGTCTCTTGATCATATGCTAGAGCAAACAAGTTCGGAATGGTGGTCTATTTGCAAGTGGTATAGTGCCAAAATAGTCTTTTAGGAAGAGGTCGAGAAACTTTGAAACCGAATTTCCTCATTTAAATTCACATTGGGGTAAGTATCTCTTATGTCTAGTTCGAAGTACAATTTATTACAACCACTTCAAGTGTCGTGTGCGCATAAGACTTGATGAAAATTGAGATAATTTTATTAGAAATGACAGTGAAACTTAGCAAACGTGCAAATTTCATTGCACTCCCTTTATCCAAGGAAATAATAGTCGTTTTCAACGTTCGTGACGCGGAAATTGTTGATGTTACTATAACTCTCAGTCGTGCTGAACATAAATAAAATAAGTGACATTGGAGGATTAAATATAATAGGTGTCCATATTTGTAACCTTCTTTTCAATGCAAAATGACTTAATCAAATTTATTATTAAATATAAAGATTTTTCGTTTATTATAATTTTTTCTGTATTTTTACTTCTCTCCCGACTAACTTCAGTTTCACCAAAGACTACCTAACGTTTTAATTCTTCGAAGTATTAAATAAAGTTCATTTATTTTATATACACGTTCCAATACAAATATTAATATCATTACTTGCGTTAATTTACATATGTGATGTTCGAGACAATAAAAATAAAACAATATTATTCCAGATAAGGTGTATTATTTGTAAATCGTTTTAATTTTGTTACGTAAATTTGTATTATTGCGTAAAACGTAGTAAATGTAACAATATTAACAGATAAATAAATTGATCAATATGTACATTTTAATGCATTTATTTAAAATGCATTGTTTATCAAACAGATTTAAACTGTAAACATTGCAAGTGCATTGAATTTGTAAAATAAAATAAAAATGAAAAAAAAAACACTGTAATATATAGATACGTTTAGAATGTTTTTAATTGCGATTATTTCAATTTGACTGATTATGCACACGAAATTATGATAATGTTTATGTATACAAATATTTTAGACTTTATAATTTCAGATTAACATATTTTGGAAAGGAAAGACAACATGTGTGGGGCCATTTAGCACCTGTCTGAATCGACTCTACATTAATCCAGCACTGCCAAGTAAACAAGCCCTAACTGTAGCGAACCCGAGAAAATTATTTCCAAGTTTATACACAGTCACATTCGTTGTGGAATACGTGTAATGGACACTTGGAAGAACATTCCTGTAGAGGTCTTGGAATTTTGCCTTGCATTAATTTTAATGCATTTGACGTCGGTTTCAAAAGGAGATCCTAATTAGCTTTTTATTAGTACCAGTGTATGAAAAAGTACTTTGTTTTTCTTTATTTTTTGTTCTTATTTTTAAATTACTGTTTTATGAATGAACTGCGTTCCTTTTCTTTGTAGAATGAAAAGTTAATTTAAGATCATACAATATTCACTATCAGGACATGTTTATATAAAAGTTTTGATACGAAAAAAAAATAATATTGTAATATATTAAATCATCCGCATTAAAAATATGTATACAAATTTTAATTTAAAAAGTTGAGATTATATGTATCTTGTACCTAATTTGTAAAAGGATTTATAATTTAATTTATTTAAAAATGAATTCTACTTTTTTGATACTCAATTTTGTTCTGTATCTACAAGTAAATTCGTTATTTATCCAAACCATCTCTATTTTGAGAAAAACAAATTTAGTTTAGTAAAAGTATATATGAACAAGTATAAGAACAATATATTAGTAATTTTAACACGACTCAAAAATTCACCACAAAATTTCTCAATGGCATTCAAGTTTCATTACATTTTTAGATGAATATTTCGGGAGAAAAAGTTTTGTTTTGCGTACGTATGTAACGTCAATGCGTGCCAATTTGCAACACATTCAGGGATAGATGAAAATTTGAAATATGATTCGCACATCTTGAACCGCTGGCAAAGAGCTGAATTGCAATATTTTAGTCCTCGCGGACAAAAAATATTACATTTCGACACTTTGTGCAGTTTTCAGTTTTCAAATTGAGTTTTATCACTTCAATAATCTTTTCGCTTTTCCGAAACAATATCTCCTGGCTGATGGAGGGCAACATTTTGTCGTTCTTTCAAACTGCAATTAAACTTTCGGCTATTAATAGTTTTATACGGGTGTTCTTAAATTACTGGCGTTAAAAAAAGCAGGAACAATTGGTAGATACAAGGTATAATAATTGTCAATTGAGCCAAAACCATAAAGGGATTGAAACTTTGGGTTATTGGATTGTTTTATTTTATGCTCCTGTAAGTTCAACTGATTTTAAGCAATAATAATCATTGAAAAGCGATAATATTAAAATGGATTAAAAATCCAATAAATCAGTTGCAAATTCCATTAGAAGGAAATTAAACTTTATATTATATTAAATATCTCATTACAACTATTCTTATTAACATTTTTATAATATAATAATACATTACATGAAACGCTAGATTAATTAAATTACATATACATCAGAATTGTTTTAAATTTTATATACCTTATGGGAATAGAAGCTTTTAACACGTTCACTAAACTTTTTAAAGTGTTGAATGTTTAAAAAAAATTTAAAAGCTTCTTGTCTGTTGGACTAAATTAGACATTTAATGTTAGCGCTCCTAATGATAATAAGAATAATGTTAAAAAAGGCGATATACCGTGTGGCACTATTATTTTACATTTACAACTATAACATTTTTCAGAAGGTAATGAGAATTAACAATATTGAGCGTACAAAATTATTGAAATAATTAATTAATTTTAACTCAGCGAAAATGTGTCAAAGTAGGCATAATTTTAATACAATAAATAAATTTACAAAATCAATGCAAGTTTACTTGGTTTTTGTAGTAAAATTGTAATATCATTAGTTCTAATACACATCAAGTGGACAATATATTAAATATAAGAATGAAAAAATGAAAGCTCGGCAAAGTGGACTGAATTATTGGCACCGAAGAACGCTCGAAATTTTTGCCAATAATCTGTCCGTTTGAACGTCCGAACGGATACGCGCGCTATATCTTATTCATAAACGTTTATTAATTTTCCATTTACATCGAGACGAGATGCCTTTCTGTGCGATTGTTCATACCTTAAACCGATTACCGTGCTATAAGTTGAACAAAATGCATATTAATTTGGAGATGGATGCGATGCAATGGGAATGGCGAAGGAAAACATTTTCGCGGCGAAACCTCGTTGCGGCAAATCCGCTGACTCGCCGGAAACGGAATTTGCTTGATAACTCGAGACAAGATTTTCCATGCACTTTGACGACGTTTTTTTACGCCCGCTCGCGGCTCAACGACGACGCGAGTCATCTTGAAGATGTAACGAAGTAATTTTTTGCTCGCCGAGTTCGAAGCTTGTTTCGAACATTTCTTCGTTACCACATCCGTGCTTGCGAAACTTTCGCGCCGCTTATTTTCTAACTCTTTAACGAACCGCCGAAGCATTGCCGAAGCACGGCGAACGCGGCGCCTAAACAATTCAATTGAATTGAATGTAAATCAATTGTTGATTCTGCACAAATGATGACGAATTGACGCATCTGGTATTTTACATTTTAAATTATTCAGTTGCTTATAGTAAATGAAACAGAAATGGGAAAACTGAATAAATAACTGTATGAAAATAAATTGTTGTAATAATTAAACATTACAAATGATAATTGTGATCGTAATATTAAAAGAATTATAATTACAGTTTATTTCCAATTGTTAATAATTAATTAATAACATGATTAAAGCTAAAATTAAGTAGCCATTATACATGACAATTATTTGTGTCAGTTTGTGAACATTTTAACTTACGTTATTTCATAGCAATATTATTTCATCTGAAGACATAATTATACTTGCGTGAAAACTCAAAATAATGTCGGAGACTAAATTTATAAGGGATTGAAATTGTTGTTAACAATTAGCAGAAAAAAAGTACGATTCAAATATATTATAGAGTAAATAATCAAGTGAAAAATTGAAGCATTTTGTGATAAAAATACGAACCATTTTTCATGTTCATTTTTATTGATTGACGTTTGCATAGGGAAAGTTTGAAGGGAAATTATTACAAAGTGTAAAAATAAGATTAATCATTTTAAACTCTAAGAATATGGCAGTAATAAGAGTACAACATATACTATATAAAATAATAATAATGAATGTATAAGAAAAATTAAATTGTTTACAATCTAATCTGACACCTTTTGCTAACTTAAGATGTTAATTTTTTTAATTTTGTTCAATTACATGACCACTTTACTAATATGTTAATAATTTTTATCAGATATCTCTCTCCGATTAAAGATAATCCTTCAATATACCCAATTTTTTCTCTTTTTATGCAAGGAAGAAAAAAATTGAGATAAGAAAAAAAAAGGTTAAACATAATGATAATAATAAAGACGGAAAATATACCTAGCTAAGGGAAAATTCACTCACCAATATTTTCAACACCAAGTGCGTTCGCTTTGCTCTCCTTGCTCTTTTCGTCCCGATTGCAGACGTCGCCCGTGTTCTTCCACCATTTGTCATAAAGAATTTGTATCACGCCTTTTTCCTGAAGTTCTAATATCGCTAAAGATATTTTATCTCTCCAAGGGGAACCTGCAAGTAAAACGGATAAAATGATATCTTATGTTACTGCTGTCAAAAGTTGAGAATCGCGTGGCTGAAATCTTCGGGGCTCGGTGTCGAAGTTTCCATGAATTTCGCCGAATGTAAAAATAAGGAAGTGATTCTTTTTCTTGTGGATAAAGAATTCCTTTTAATCGATTGCAAACTTACAGCGAAGGATTTGGATCGATGGTCATGTGTTTTCGTTCACAAATAAAATGTTGACCCTTTTAATTATTGTTATTAATACTGTTGTAAGAATTGCTAACATTTCTGTTATTAAGTTTACATTACATTGTCTCCAAACACAATTCATCGAAAGTGCAATATTTTGGTACATGTTATACTTGATTGGAATATTAGTGATATTATTATTATCATTATTGTCACTATTACACCATTACCATAATAATTATTCAATTAAAAATCATTTAGTTGAGATACTATTTTTCATTACTTAAATTCACTGCAACAAATTGAGAGATTGAAATTGATCTCTTTATTTGAAATTTTATTTATCGTGAATTAAATAGCCTGTTTTACTTTTCATGTGCACGTAAAAAATCGCAGTTTTTTGAGTAAAAATTTATTAACAATCAGGAGTCGGGTAAATTAACATCTTAATTATTCGCGGATTATCTGTACGTGTGAAATAGAAAAAGGAGCCCCGTTGCGATTTGTCGGGACAAACTTCGATTATGGAGTTTACGAATAACAAGTTTGTTCACACGTAATCTCGAGTTGCAAACTTTGATCAACTTTCAAACCGGAGATCATGCTGATTATGGAGGGGGTTCTGATAAGCATAAATAAAAAGAAAGCTCATAGCATTAAACTTCCGTACAAAACACATTATTATTCTATATTGAAAATAAACCGATGATGTAGTTTGATTTAGTTATTTTCCTTCAGAATATTAACAAAAGAAATTCAAATGTAAAGGATGTACTCGAATAAGCATATTAATTAGACTGTGTAGTTATAGGAAAGCGAAATTTGTATGCTTGTATATTTTGCGCACACAAACAACTGAAAAAGCATTCATTATTCAAGTTCATTATTTTCATTACTCAAGTTTTAACATTTCGTTATATATCATTAATTGAATACAATAACTGTATGAAGTTGATTTGAAACGAAATTTTATGCATATTAATACAAAACAATAATGTTTTTATTCTATTCTTTATAATTACTAATTATTTGATAAGAATTCAAAACATTTTTATACAGTTAATCGCTTATTTTATTATTTCAAAAGAATTCATTTTATTAGCAATTATTTGTTTCCAATTTAAAGGGGAAATTTCTAACTTTTTTTTCCCCCTGAAAGTATCATTATCTGAAATTTTATATTTGAATTGTATTTGAACTTAAATTATATTTAAAATGCTTAAAAAGATTCTAATTTCTTAATAATGCTTATTACGGTGCTTGATATTTCTCGTTAAACTTTATAACCTCAAGTGTATTCCAGACTTAAAATTTTAAGTTTAATGAAATCTCGCTAAAGTATCTGTTTTGCATAAAGGTAACACTTTTGAATTAAAATATTCTCTTACCCCAATTTATAATCATGTTGGAATTATATTAATTTTACATGTGTTAAATTTTAGTATAATTAAATGCGAGATACTTTTGCTTTTTACTTTTAATAATGCTTTTACCTTTCGGCGTGGCTATCCCGTAACCTTTGCTGTCCAAAAGACCGCCAATTTGTGTCAAGTTGCAGTCCCTCTGCACCGCATAGTCAAGCATCGTTGATTCCATCAAAAATGCATAATCCCCCTCCAGAACACGTTTAACACCTTCTTCGTACGTCGATACGAACACCGACGGCGTTTTTGATTCCATGAACCTCCACATTTTCTGATAAATTCCAATTTTCGAGTCCTAGCAAAGAAAAAGAAAACGACAAACTGTTATTCAAATCAACGAGCTCATTTTGATTCCATACAGACCTCGCGCCATTGTGAATAATCATTTCGATAAATACGAATGAATTATTTCGCGACCGCCCGTGTAGACACTACGTGATTTATTGTCTAGATTATTAATAAGCGAAATGGGACACCGGGCACAGTCGGTTCAAAAGATTAGCATGGAAAAATATTCATACAATCGCGGAAGCTTTGGTTGCGTTTAAGTAACAATTGCAGTTTCAACAATAATTACGAAATATTCGGAGTAGTGAAGTATGCAATTTTTTTTTAATTAATGTTGTACTAGAAATAATAATGAATCTATTATCAAATGTGCACTGAAAATAATTTATGGGCAGTTGCTACTATATTTTCTAATAAATCAGGGGTATGCGTGCATTTATAGAAAAATGGGACCAAGGAATAGAACTGGTTACGTCACAATCACCAGTTGCATTCTTTACCACTACTCTACGCCAGTTCTTTGAAACATAAGTCATACTTCACACATATCCGTGACTGGAAAAAGTGTTGTAATTATATAATATCGAGTTATTATAAAATATAGTAGCATATAATATTAAATGCATTTCAGTGCTATTAAATAAATGTGAAGTAAAATCGTAAAAATAAAAAATTCGATTGAAACGTTTATTACAAAGTTGTCTATCAATTTATTGAAAATTTAGCTCAAATTTTAATTGATACAATGATTATTCAAATGTGGGAGAAGAGTATCTCAAATTAATTTCATTTTTTTAAACTACAGGAACAATTAATCCATTCATGATACTCTGAGGACGGTCATGATGGTAATAAAAAGAACAGTTTCAATATTTTTATTAATATTTCATTCTTTAGGAAATTAAAAAATAATTCATATCTTGAAAATAAAACGTTTAAAAATAAACATTGCTAATTATGTATTCATACATCCACATTTTATGAGTAATTTGTCGCATTTTCACATATCACTTTTTATTCAGGTTTTTTTGTCATACAAATTATTTTACGAGATACTTTCCTGGCCTATAATAAAAATATGTAGCATATGTTATTAAAACTTTCCCCAAAAATTTCTCGATTTATGCTTTACAGCATCAATTTTTGTTGTTGAATTTTTCAGTTCATATTTTTCTATGAAGTCTTATTAATTTTATCAACCCTTTGAATATTATACAAATTTGGTAATTCTTAAATTAGGATAAAGGTACTAGTGAATGAACACTTAATATGGAACTTGAATACTTAAACACATTTTAATTAAAGTCTCAGATTTATGTTTAAGAGAATATAATACAATCTTCAAAAGTAGGAGCAGCTAAAACTGGCATAATTATTCTAACTTTATTGACAAAATATATTTATCTTTTAATATTTAAAAGCACCCAATGGATAATCATGACTGCACCACACCGAGAAAAAGAAACGATACCACTTAAATATTATAGGATTTGCAAAACATAATATGAAATATATTATTATTTCATAAGAAATCATTTTACAGCTTAATTGTGGAATTTAAGTCATTTATTACTTCTAATCGTAATATTTTATAATTTAAATTAATTCGGGTTTATTTTACTATTAAGATATTATAAGCGCTACCGTTGGCAGTTACATGAAAATATCTCTATAGAGGAACTTAATTTCGTTACAGCGAAATTTCATTATATTTCGATAATGTATCATTTCATTTTCTCGGTGAATAGATGGATGATTAAATGTTGCAATAAAATCGATGAATTAAAATGCAATACCGATAGATGATTTTTTAATAATCACTTACTTCAATTTTGATACATAAATATCATACATGAAATTATTCAGTTTCTTTTCATCATAAATTATTATACAACTGTCTGATTTTTTCAACATTTTATTCACAAAAAACTGCAATAAAACTTTCGTAATTTATCGAATTTAGAACTAGACAGCTTAAAACGAAATGAAAATTAATTGGTAAAAATAAAGTTAATAATGTTTTGCTTTTGTATAATTTAATAACGCGCTATTTTTATTATGTATAAACGAAGCTATTTGTAAATTAAAATGAATTTCATCTTTTAGCAATTTCATTTTTCTTAATTGTGCATAAACACCATAAATTATATTATTTAAAAAGTGCTTTAATTAACAAGCAATAAAATAGAACAAAAACACGAAGCTAAAGTTAATTTAATTGAAGATTACTTACCCTTTCCAATCTGTTATAGCTAAGTGACTAGCAGTGTCATGTAAATAAAAAATTGACTTGAGCTTTACTTTTGTTTTAATTTTTTTAGATTATTATATGTATGACATTAATGATGTGTTATATAGCAATAATTTAAGTTGATAATTAGACATGTTAAGCAAAGTACTTAATTCAAAAATATTTTCTCATAAATTGGTAATTCAACGGTGTGTGTTCATTCACTGGTGCTACTTTAAGAAGCTAATATAAATATATTAAAAATTTGTACAAAGATGACGAAATAACTTTTCTGTCATTATAAACGTTTTAATATTTGTGATTATTAAATTAAATACAAAAATAAATCATTAAAAAAAATCAAATAGAAATAATAAGCGATAATAGTCACAACAATTTTCTGTTTTCAAATTAAACTTTGCTATTTAAATTTGTGTACTTGCAAATATTAATACTGAATATGTTAACATTTGTTTAAACTATTAAAAAGATATCGACATTTCATTATAATAAATTTGTTCAGTGTATTTTGTCTAGTAATGAAAAGAAAATAGTTAAGGTGTAACTGAATTTAATTCTTTCCTTTGATCATTTTTTGAAAGAAAAATTAATATAAATAAATCAATATATTTTCATTTATGAAACATTAATTCATGTAATTGTAAAAAATTTCATACTTCATGAAAACATAATATTATAAATAATTAAGCAAATCGTAGTTGTGATAAGTTTATTTCTACACCTTCTCTTGTAGATAACGTTATTCCAGGATACTTTTACAAAATTATTTATATTTTTATAATCATCAGTAGAATCTTTGTTTAACAATGTAAGAAAATAGATAAGTATAATATTCATCCACTAGTTCATCACTGTCTTACAGTTTCATTATGGTACTTTGACATATCGTATGATAACATTACTACCTCACTTCCTTAGAATTATATCTTCTAATTATTTACCGCAAAATGTTAAGTTTTAACACATATGGAAATTAATTATTATATCTGAACATAATAAAAATTCCAAAGGCCAACACAGCAAAAATTATTACATAGATAACAATTCATGATAACTATTACATTAAATTTTATAATTATACATTTTTAGTATTTTTCGAATGTCACTTTAAATGACTTAAACAAAAACAATTTTATACCAAGAATGTTTATAATATATTTAGTAACACTTTTCTCTCAGCGTAACCAGGTACTAATATACCCTTAATAAAAAATTAGCAATTCTTAATGACACAATAAATTAACTGTCTAATTATTAATTAACCCCTACTTAAATCTTATTAACAATAACAAATAACTATTAGATAAATATAAATCCTCTTTAAGGATTTGTTCATCATTTCATTATCCGAAGATAATCCGCAACTTTGTTTCTAACAAGGCGACGAGACAAAAAATTGGGAATTCATTGATACGATTACAATCTAATTAAATAATTAAGCGACTTAATTAAATTTCAATCGCAATACTTAATTCGTTCTCAATTTCGAATGATCGCCAAATCGAACGAATATAATTCTATCAGATTATTATAATTAATTATTATATCAGAATATTAAAATACAATTAACTTCTGATTTTGAAATCCGCCAACGATCCAAAGTGATTGTAATTTGATCAAGATTGTGTTGAACAATCCGGTAATAATTGATGTTCAAAAAATGCGCTCAGTGAAGCGATGAAACAGAAACCAATAACGAATAAAAACTTATTCGGATCTCTAACGGAGCATCGATTACCACCGAAGTGGCCGAATGTGCATTATCTTACATAACAATGAAATTGTGTAAAATGTATTGATTTTATTGCCCGCGCGACTTTGATCGCACTCCGCTTTAATCCCGCGCGAAGCGTAGTGTGTTTCCCTTTAAATCCGGCGGAGCGACAGAGAGAACGTTGGCCAGTTCGCGACTTTAACCCCTTCGCCAAGTTACCCACTTCGTTTGCATCTCTCGTTTCCTCGACTTTTCGCAGTTTTCTTATTTAGTCAAATTCAAATAATACAAGGAAAGTTTCAGCTGCGAGACTGCAGGGGGAATTTCTTTATTTCCCCGTACAATGATTCGCCGAAAAATAGAAAGTGAGAGAGAAGGAGTTAAGAAGAAAAAAACAAACGGAATGGAAAAGTAAAAAGATGAAAACCCGACGATTCACGAAAAAGCCACTCGCTGGCACTTAAATTTCGTACATATTTCCATAATTAGTCAAATGTTTATTTATTTTAACGCGAGAAATGCATGTTTCGTTTTATGAGAGAGCTGGTTGAACCAAGTTGATCATCTACTTTGCCCCCCCCCCCGATCTGTTCTTTGCCTTTTTCCTTCTTCACCCCGACTCGCTCCTTCTCGAATTCCCGATGACTTATTTTGGAATGTGAAAAATAAATTTTTTTCTCGTTCTCGTTTCGTATTATTTTTGATCTTTAATATTGCAGCGAATTATACGCTCAGCACTTTTACCTTTGCATAAGATTTTTCAACGGTTACATTAACTTCATTCGCCTTTATTTCATCACTCGAGTAGTTCACGCTGAGCTTTTCACGGCAAAGCGAGTATATAATTTTTAATGTTAAGTTAAAAATCGCGTTGCGTATCAAAATTCAATTTCAGTTATTTCACATTAAACGTCGCGCAAAATCAACGGTTGGAAAATTATATTGGAGATGTGTGAAGACGGTAATTGCTTGGTTTTCGCACTGAGAACAATTGTGAATTAAATTTTAATATTAATTTAGTGTTGTCTTGAGTTTCGTTTTAAAGTTTTCTTAATTAAGTTTAATATTGTTTAAAAAAATTAAGATACACTGTACAATGTGAACGTAAGAGATACCTTCATTTATTTTGTTTTCTTAAATTCATCCATTCACAATATAATTTATAAAAGTTAAAATTTACAAATCATTTGTTTGTGTAGTAGAGCTAATTATGAAAAATGTACGAAAAATACGACATTTTTGTTTACTATGGTTTTTTTTATTATGTTGGTGGTGAAAACGTAAATTAAATGTATAAGATGTATACGTAAATCAGTCGATTGTTACTTATATATAACGGTATTTCATTTGCTGACATTTATGACATTGACAAATATATTATCTATATATATATATATATATTTGTTTTATCAAATAACTAAAATTCCTATCAATATATTAAATAAGTTGCGTTGTTAAATCAACAAATTTCTATTCCTGACAATAATTAAATTTTGCGTGTTTAAACGGAATTTGAATATTTTTATAAGTTATCTAAGAAAATAATATGACGTACATCCTTTTCGCGTTGAAATGAGTACTAATCAACTTTTTGTTACCGCAAAGGTCAAAAAGGATCTTTCTATTTAAATTACATTACTTTACATTCAGAAAGTTCTTAAAGCAGATTTAATTGATTCAAGATGGTCCCTCGGGGGTAACTCGGTTCATGCGAAATCGAAAAGGATATGTTTTCGATGAACTTCTCGTTTAAATTGCAGAAGAAGCATTTCAAAGACCAATAAAAATTCATAAATGTCACTGTTGTCATCGATTCAAGTAATAACTGTATTTTCATAATTAAAAAATTTGAATATACATTCCTTGGAACTGAATTATATATACATATTAAATCGAACTAATTTGGACATTTTTGTTGAAGTAATTATTAAATATTAATTATTTAAACTGTTATACTTTATGTTTTCAGTTCAATTGCAAAATATAATCTTTTACAAACTGTGTTCCAAGAATAAGGATCGTAATTTTAAAAATCGTTTTATTGCTCAAAATAACTTGAATATTAAAGTAAGAATTTGACATTTTTACCAATTTTTGTGCATACATGAATATCGAAGAAAGGAAATAACATAAACATCTTTTGCTTGACAAGAATTGTAAAATATCCTGGAATAATTTCGCAAAATCTTTCGCAATAGAACGTGGAGAATGTTTGGTCATAAGCATTATATTACATTACAGTACTTACTCGAAAAAACGTCATGGTACTTCCACCCTCTAACGTTCCGTACGATATTTCCGTTTGTTCCGCAAGATCGGCCGCGTTTTCGATCGGCGTTATCATCCTCTCGACTGTAAGAAACGCAGCCAGATTCGCCGTGTACGACGATATAATAATCAACGTAAAAAACCACCAGATTCCGCCAACTATTCTCGTGCTAGTTGCCTGGTAAAGTATACATCGATTAGGTCACATTTATTTATTAAATACATTCGATTTGCGAGCGAGGCAATTTGTTTACATTTACGTGAAACAAAATCAAAGGAAAAGAGAATGAAAACCAATTTTGCGAACTTCCCTTTGCAAATTTTCGAATAATAATTTTACACCGCCCACGGCATATTTTTTTCTTTTTTTGCATTTAACTGATAAAAAAAGGTTTTACTTTGAAATTTCGCTATTTGCGCACCGTGAATGCTCAAAAATGATACCTCATTCTTTCCGAGCGAGTAATCATTTTCATCATCAATTTGTTTTATAAACCACGTTGTTGTTTAGCCATCAATTGTTGAATAAATGAATGGCGTGTTTGTTACATCATCGTAAATACATTTTGCGAAAGGTGAGCAATTATCTCGATTTAATTTTAAATGTAAAGCGAAATCTAAATATAAATTAAATATAAAACGAAAGAACATTAAGACTTCTAATCTTTTTTTCTTCATTTATTTGTTTCTTTTATTCAGTTGGGTCTATTTATTAAAATTAATTTTAATTAAGAAACACCTAGGACGTGGATAAATATTAACCCTAGTATTCCTTTTTATATTTTAGAAAAGTTATAATTAATAAATGGACGTATATATATACTTTCAAACTATCTTTTAATAAAGAACAATTTCTATTAGTAATAGTTCTTATAACTCAACTGATATCTTAAGTTCGGTAATTGTTAAGTGCAAAAAATTGTAAATACAAAGAATTGGAAAAGTAATAGGCACTTGCGCGTTCGGCACATTTTTCATTTATTCGCGATATCCGGCCCTTGTAAAATTGCGAGCTCCACTTTTATTTCACGTTTGGCGCTCTTTCGTGCGTTCCCATCATTTTTTATCTTTAACACGTTTTTGTTCCTCCGTCTTTGCCTCCTTCTCAATAGGATCAATCAAAAACACATCAAGCTTCGATATTAAGGCTTCGAAGCAGTTAGAAGCGCGAATCCCAGATGGAAGAATGCAATATGAGAACGCGTTTATGCACCGAACTATGAGAAAGTGGTATTAGAGAGTGCTTGGCATTTAAAGGCGACTGTCTGAACATCAAAAAGTGATGAGACTGTCGGTTTTCATTGCGCATGGTCAGAAGCATTTTTCAATGCGTCTGCCATTTTGACAAATCTGAGCATTGAAAAGAAATATATATATATCTACCACATTAGGAAGATATATATGTATATATATATATATATATATTCAGTTTTATAAGCTAATGTATTCGCATCTGAGAGAACAGAAAGATATTTCATTTTTCTTTAAATTAAACAGTAACGTTATGTATAAGAGTGAATTTCCTCAATATTTCTTGAGAAAATTGACATTTTGTTTTTGTTAAATTTCTTATAAGTAGACATACATTAAAGAAATATCACAACTGACTATCGGTATTAGTTTCATATAATTAGATACTGCATATAGACGATGAAAAATGTTATACTAATCAGATGTGATTAATCTGGCGGATTAACGGATAATATGGTATACATTTGTACATGTGAATATTCAATTATCAAACTGATTTGTAATTAAAATTCGTAATACATTAATCAGTAATACCAATAATATATTAGAATCAAATGAAACAAACTAGAAACTACGTTTTACAATTTTTTATGAATTCAATAGATATATTGAAATTTTCAAGAAATTGGGAGACTTAAGGATATTCAATTATTTTTACTAAATTATAAAGAATGTTTAAATTAAAGAAGCTAGAGTAATTACAGAAAGTTCATAATAAAGAATAATTGAGTTTTCATAACTAAATGTCAAAAAGTACAGAGAAATTTTCAGAAGAAAAATTTGTTTACATACTCTGAATTATAAATAAAAAACTACCGAATATTCAAAAGTTTATTTTAAAATAAAGCTCGATTAATTAGTACGAAAATACTTTATGTGTGGTATTATAAAATATAATTACAATAATTATAATCAAAGATTATAGTTTATCCACGCACATTTTGTCAACTAGATTAAATAAAATTATCAGCCTGTTCTGTTATTGTTCTTTAATAGTTTAAAATTATAAAATTCCTTTCACATTGTTCTCTTCGTGCACTGAACAAAATTTATTCGGTATAAATTGTCTCTTTTCTGCAGGCAAGAATATTCTGAAAATGCACTCAGAGAAATTTTCGGTTATTATAACTATAAAAATAAAGTTTGTTTGAACGTCAACTATAGTGCGATAAATATTTAGAGTTGAGAGAATTAAAAAAGTCATTTAATAATAAAAGAGAAATAATAAGGCTATAAAACATAACTACAAAAAAATCCAAAAATCTTGATGGCATTAAAGCAAGTTTATATCATTATATTTATTTCATTAATAATTCCTTCAGTTTTCTTATGTATATATTTAATTTGAGAAATGATAGACCTTTAATTTATAGTAGCGTCTTCGAAAGCACCACACCTGTTTTAGTCATTACCATTATTATTATTATTTAATTGCTATATTCCTGAACAGTCATTAGCATACTTATAACATTAATAACGAACATAAGTTGATTTCTTGTCCATAAACCAATTTGCAGAAAACACGTAATTAGGCAGTACGTCAATATCTGCGGATATTGAATGCAATGAAATAGCGCGCGAATAAATTCAGGGAGTATTATCTTGCCGAGCTAAAAACATTTATGCAAGCGCGTCTACGTATTTTTACGGCGTTATATGGAAAAGACCTGGCAGAGAGAGCAATATAACTCTTCGCGGAATTTGTGTGGCGAACCATTCGTATTTTTCGCACCCACCTCCCCCTCCCCCCCCCCCCGGTTGTCCCTTCTTCTTCTTCTCTTTTTTTTCCCCTTTCTTATCTTTATTTTTTTTTTTTTTTTTTATCCTTTTTAATATTTACATGCCTTTGTGCTTGGCAGAATCTTGGCGAGCTGAAAATGTCCGCTTATAAGAATTATCACGCAATCTCGGTCGAAATACAAATGTTTATCAATTGCGACCGCGGCGTTTAATTATTTTCATTTCAAAATTAATTGCGAATTTTTGCGCAGACTGCGATTCGCGCGGGGAAAAACGACGCCGCTCAAAAATGATTAGCGCACAACGTAATTAGTTTGAGAATTAATTGTGATTTAATTGCAGTTGGCAAAAATTGACAAAAACCCCACATACGTCGCGCCAGCACAGAGTCGTTTAGCACCAATTTTTAAAAATTATTAATATTCATGAGTGCGGTTATTAATCAACCGGGCACTGCGACCTCCACTTTAACTGAACAGCGCAGCTGAAAAATTTTCGATCCACTTGTCACTTTCTCATTCCACCCGAAAAACAAGACAAAGCCGTCAAACTGCATGCAATAAGTATTACACAAACTAGACATGAATATTTCATGCGTGACACGCTGCGATAATAAGATCATGCTCGCAACATCGCGCAAGGTTTGAAATACGACAAAAAAGAGCCAATTCAAAAAATTCGCGATGCAAGATTATATTTTGATCTGGCGGAAATGTAATCTAAACGCACGGATGTGAGAAAAAATGGAATACGAAGAGTTATGCAAGGGATGAAAAATTACTCATTATCTAGAAATACGCAATATGATATTTCTCGTTTTATGAAATCGTAATTGTACAATTAGATATTTTTCTGTCATATAGATATGTTTTCATGAATATTTGATTAAAAGTTGTTTATAAAAATGGTTCGATTTTAAGTTATTCGATTGAGTAAATAATTGATATCGGTTATGAAATAAAGAAATATTGGTGGCACAGATGGAAAAATTAAGTGCAGGATGATTAACTAGATTGATACATGGCGAATATATTTGATAAGATGATTGTATTTTAAATCTTTTATGATCTTTTTAAAAGTTCATGATGTATTTTTCTACCTTTTTACATTAAGAGTATGGTAGGTGATACACACTACATTTTTTTGTACTTGTTTCTTTATATATGTACACAAAACACACTGAGTTTTATAACAACGTCGTAAAACAATTTTATTTGCATTTTAATAGAATCGTATCAAAGAAAGAAATTTTTTTAAAATAATTTTTATATGCTTTAAGAAATGATTATATTTATTATTAATTTACAATTATTACTATTATAAAATATTTTTTATTTTTATGAGAAGAACACGCTAATCGAAAATGGTAGCAAAATTGTAGTAAACAATTCGGTTCAATGTTAATTTTGAAATTAAGTCAAATAATGCGAAGCAGCTTCGAAGGTACTCGAGTGATAATTACAATTTTCTTCGTATTGTGTGTCTAAATTTCTCATTGATCATTTCACAGTTAATGCTTGTCTTTGGTAAATTTGCAAGGGCATTCTTCTAATTAAATTAAATCATGAAGTGTAATAAATGTAAACAATTTAATAACAGAAATTCCGTTATGCTTTCAACTGTTTGACAAAATACCTAATTTTGATAACATCCTAATGAAATTTTCAAGTCTAATGTTCCACTTCTTAAATAGCTTTATTAATTTGCAATTAAAAAATATGCAATTTCAGCATTTCAACAAGTTATTTACAAGAATAAAATATCACCGATTTATGGAAATTTCAAAATACTTCCATTGAATGGAAGTTTCAAACACACTGAGAAAAATGTGACAGGTAATATTACTGTTTCTAAGTACGTTTCAGATACATGTTGGTTTTGCAATAAAAATTATCTTTTAAAAGAAGATTTTTCCATTTAAAATATGTACATAAAATTTAAAACTCGTATATTTGCTTTTAAATTTTGGAGTATTTATGCAAAGATTGACGTATATCCAAAATAAAATTGAAAACTGTAATATTTTCTGTCATATTTCTCTCAGTGTAAAATTTTTAACAGCGCACTTGATAATTAATGGTTCTGCGGTGGTGTAATTCTTTATGAAACCTTATATATTATTTCTATTAAATTTTTCCATGCAATCCTTGACTTAATCAAACAATTGATGCCGCCTATTAATTGATCGTATTTGGAGCGAGTCGGTCGATGTTATTGCAACAAGATTTCGTGATTCCGGTACAAGACCGGTGATTTGCGTGAGCAATAGATTAATGTAAATAATAAATTTCACGCGAGGAACCGTTGGGTTGCGTACGCGCAACTGTAAATTGCAATTCTGTTTATGGAACTAATAAATTTGTCGGTGATGAATGTAAAACCCAAGACTACTAAGTGAACAGCGAAATGCATGAATCTGTTATCTATTGTACAGCGACACGTTATGATTATTTACAACTGTTCCCACGTCGTCGTGCCAAACGGGGGTTTCAAAGGGTCGCCTTAAGTTTTCAATTAGAAAACAGTCGCGGACTGGTAATAAACGAGTATTGCAATACTTATCTGTCCAATGTCAACACTTCGCGTTTTAATGTCAATAATTGAAAGCTTAATTTTCGCAACTCCTTTTTCAATGTATGGAATTGTGATTAAAACCTTATACCAGGCTTTTTCTTTTATTTTAGCGCAAACTAGCAGTCGCAAAAAAAGTGATTTATTGAAGTTACCCCGGGGTTCGTGTAAAAAAGTGATCTTGATGAATGTACTCTTCGAAATAAAACAATGAAAAAAGGACATTCACACTAATTAAATATCTAAATAATGTTACATAATGAATTGGAAACAAAACGTGCGCCGAATTGCGAGCAACAAAACGTGCATCTTTGATACCAAATGAATGAATTGTAATTAATATATGCACTTCGAACAGGCCAAATATGTTACTGCGCGCAGATTTCATGGCGTAACATCGACAAAGGAATAATTTAAATTTTTGCACGCGTGCGCACATCAATTAGGCGCATTTCTTGCGCGAACATTAAACTCTAATTTCGGAAACGGGCGCGTTTCTTCAAAAAACGATGACTTAGTTAACGCGCGCGGAAAATGTTCAGTGTCTTCATTATGATGACATGCAAATTGCACGATGCCGAGGCAGGCAAATAAACAAATCCAGGATTCCGCGGCAAAAAAGGACGGCGCACCAAAAACGTCACGTTTTGTGAGCCGAGGTGCGCAGGATGAGCGCCGACGGCTTGATTTATGAAGTTCCGGAATCGTGATTTACCGTTCAAGCCGAGAATGACACGAGAGATGCTCTACATGGTGGATAAGTGAAACGCGTACGAAACGCTCAAAATGATGTATGCGCTGCGCGCCGCTTTTTTTACTCCGCGTGCACTGAACTTTGAATATTACCGCGGAAGGCTCCGCTCGCGCAAACTTTCGCCCGAAAAGCAAAGATAGTGCCCGTCTGCCTTTTGTACGGTCAATTTTTATGAACATTATGTTGGACCCCAGTTATTAGACATTTATCCTCAAACTGTTACGGTACAAAGTTACGTCAGATGATAAATAATCGGGTAAATTTATGAAAGGAAAAATTGTAGGTTTTAAGTATAAGTACAAAGGAGTAGATATGAATAAAGAAATTTATGGAAAGAATAAAAATGTAAACGACGAATACAACAAAAATAATAATAATTTATGTACACTGACATTTGTCGATTTGCAGTATTCTTTATAATATGATTTAGGAGCGTGACTTAAATTTGTTCAGCCACAGATATTTGTAAAGCGAGACTACATTTCTACACGACGGCATAGAGTAGTGGTAAAAGGTGTAACGAGTTCTATTCCTTGCTAATGACATTTTTTACTAATTTATCATTTAAATACTATATCATATTACAAGAAATACTATCAAGATAAGCATATCCTGGAGTTGTTATAAAATACAGTAGCAACTACTAATAAATTTCCCTCGGTGTATAGTGTAAAAAATGAATGGGATTAAATGAAAGCAAATAAGAGAATAGACCGAAGAACAAGTAAACGCGTTTAAAAGAAAACAAGAAGCATGAAAACAATTCATTGTTTTTTAATCTAAGGGAAAACGGGGCGAATTTTTTCATGCACGTGTGGTATGTTTCACAATCAGTTTGATAAATTAAACAAAAGTGGCGATTAAAAAAGAGCGCGGAATAAAAAGTTATGCCGCATGGTTGCGTTCGATTCTCGTGAAATTAGTGCCACGCCATGCTTGCTGGCATTCATTTTGCACCGCGGAAAATTTTATCCTGATGCAACTGATGGGACAATGCGGGAAGCATCTTTAAACCGAAAACAAGTTCGACGAAAATTCACGTGCTAACAAGTATCATGCACGGCGCGCAAGATCCATACAATGCATGAAAATGGCAAAGAAAGTGTCAGACTGCCGCGCGCATGCAAGATCCGCATGCTCGCTCTTTTCATTCTTCCTTTCTTCCTTCTCCGTTTAATCTTGACTTAATGCTCGTTCTCGAATAAATTTTCTTAGCAAACAAGTCTCGCGCAATTTAACTACACGAGGCTTTTTTGTACGTCCAATTACGGGACCACTCGCAATGCGATGTTTATTTTGTTCTTAAACGATCTATCGGTTGAATTCCGATGGTATCAGATTCGATTTTATGGCCAATTATGTGAGACATGCCGAAACTTGTTATGCTTAGATAAGTTGTGTCTTTATTTAGATATTACTCTTGTTATTTCGGTTACAGTACACGTTATTAGGAGCAAAGAAAGTTCTTAATTGATCATTAGTCTTGCAACCGTTTATCATTTTGAAAGTACTTTATAATCAAAGGAAATTATGCAGAATTAAAAACGATAAAGGAGGCAATTGATATTCTTTTGAATTATTTATGAGTATCTTTGATGGGATATGGTTACAGGGATCTATTGTTCAGAGACTCGATTAAATTTTGGTTAATAATAAATGTTGGCGCATACATTTGCACAGAACAGTTTTGTTGAATCAATCAAAAATTTTATGATACATCTAAAATACTGTTATATTATGTACTCTCAATAAAAGCTTACTTTTTAAACTAATATAATTCTTTTAGGTTCCCGCGGTTTGTTAAATCAGTAAAATAAATTCGTTACGTGAGCCAAGTTTTTAGTTGAGCGATTTCTTAAGGTTTTTTAGTTATGTGCAAGAGGTATCAATTGTTGGGATTCAACAAGTTCGAAGTTACAAAACTTGATGTAAAGAATTTGTGCCAACAAAGGGATTGTATTTATTCTATCATCTTAACAAAAAACATTTTGTTCTAGAATTTTTTCTAATATTAGTTCAATTCTAATGTCTGAAACTATCGTGATTTAACTTTGTTTTCACAACAAAGACTATTGAATAATAATTCAACTTTCATCTTTATCTATAATATTCATTTATATTTACATTGTATGAACATTAACATTATAAAATTAACACTAACAAAATAGAAGACATGAATGTTGTCATACTTTTATAATAATGCTAACGCGTATAGTTTTCTGTGTTGGTTTTCAAACAAAGATCTCATTCACGTCTCTTTTATCATATTTCTAAATAACCTATTCAGTTACGAATTTCACGTACTATTCCAGCATACACATTTTCGTATATTATCTAGTCTCCAAGTTGTCAAATTCTTTTTCTTCTAAATTTATTGTCTTCCACTCTTTTTATACAGTTTTCTTTATTCTCTTGCAAGACGAATGATGAATTAAGTGTCATTATTCAATTACAATTCCCTCCAACAGTACTTTCACTCATTTATATCTCAAAAGGTGCTAATTCTTGTTTATTAAAAGCTGAAATTATTGGCGACTCTGTGTGACGCGATTACCTTGGGGTTAAGGTCGCTGCCCTGTTGCATTAGGGTGCCCACTGTGAACCAGAAGCTGTTGGCCAAAGTAAAATCGTTGACCGTCCTCGGCAACGGGATGTCGTCACTGTCGTCTTCCGAGGCGCTGACATGACCACCCTGGTGAAAGCGAGACCCCCGCCAAATGGTGCAAAATCAGATAAACAATTACACGGGGCTTTCTTATTCTTGTGCCTTGATCGGTCCGTCACTGCAGATATTACACGATCAAGTGACTCGAACGGAACAAGCGAACAACGCATTCGAAATCAATGCAACTTGAGTGTCAAATTCCAGTTTGACCATTCGTTCAAACAGGCCACGACAACTGCTTTCATAAGCTGCCTAGTCAGTTTGAGCTGTAGATGGCAGTTTATGAAAACATGACACCTTACTTGGTGCAAGGTTTAATTGATAATTCTTTTAAAGAATCGCACCACTTGACGGGAGCCTACCTGCAGCGGACAGTTGCAGTTCGGACAGGGTCCTGGTTCCACCCATTCGTACGGTGAAAACCTTGCCACTATCCATATCGTCAAGGATACCATCACGTAAGCGCCCAGCATGGACAACCAAATCTCCACGGCTAGCGGGTTCATGAACGAAAAGAGCCGCGAGGGCATCCGGCCGGATACCTGAAGCAAGCACACACATCCGTCTTTATGTTATTCTGCATTAGATTAATCATGTTACCGCATGACGTAACTGCAAAATCTCAAATTCGTCGTTAGACATTTATATATGTTACGGTGGGGAAACTTTCGTAATGCTTATATCATTGCAGACGTGTTCAGTAGTTTATTTACCTATGTTTCAAAATTTTGTAGTTTTATACACGGATAATGGATAATAAATCCGAATCATTTCTTTAAATATACTCACATAAAGATAATTTAATAAGAGATATTATTAGTGCATATTTGAGTAACTCAAAAAATAAATTTATTTCTTGATACATATTATTTTATTTTTAAACATCAGGATAATAAGCACCAAATTCACTATATTATAATGCGTTCTTTAATATACTAAAAATTATAATAAGAAAATAACCAACTGCTTCATATTAAAACTTCATATAAACCAAACTATCTCTTGTAGCATGAAATATTAAATTTAATTAGATCAGAAGTTTCCAGGGAACTTTAATAACCGTCGAAAATATGATACATTATACAGAGAAAAAAAAGTAATATAAAAAATGGAAGCGAATAAATGTGAAAAATAAAGCATGTTCCAATCATGGTGGCATGTGTATTTATTTTGCTACCAGAACACTTACACGTGCGACCTTTTCGACAAAACCATATTTTTATAGGACCATTAATAACACACTTCTTCAAGATCGATGTACGAAAAAACATTTTCATCATATAAAACACCGGAGAAATGAGCGATCTTAATAGTAGTACAAATGACACGTTGAACGCTTAAAGTACTGGAATTTAAAGTAACATGAAAAGATATAACGATAAATTCGAATGATTGCTATACATTAGACAAACAAAAGGGAGATTGCAGACGCGAAAATAATCGCGTTATCACCGTTTGTTGTATGAATAAAAATCATAAAAGCAGTTAAATATTACCGTAATGAATGTAAATAAGATTATAAAATAGTTGAATGTATCGTTAGTTTGTTAATTAACATTATATCTACTTTAAGATGCACTTTTGATCCCCAAATTGTATTATGCGAATTAATATATTTGTTATAGTACAAATTCATTTAATTTCTGTTCAATCGGAATGTTGCTGAATTAGCAGACGTTGATCGATAGAACACTGATAGAGCATGCTGCACTTAAAAGCAAAATTCAATTATAATTATGGCAAATGTAACTGGTATTTGTTTTCACATACAATTCAAAGCACGTTCTTATTTATAATATCAATATTCCATGTTTAATATACGCCCTCTGTATAGACGTGCTGGCAAATGGAATATTGCAGTAATTAAATAGTTAGAAAGTTCTTTTACCTTAAATATGATAACTCGAATATATTTGCATTATTGACAACATAACTTATTATTATCATTAAAAAAGTTAGGGCGAAATATTATTCGGTAATAATATTTATGATTCCCCTCAATAATTTTGTTTTATTTTTATTCATTTACCCTCAGTACACATCATACAAAGTAATCACTTACCGAGCAATAATTATTTAATAAATAATACATATAAAATATCCAAATTCCTAAATTTTCATAATTTTGTTACAAATACTCGCGTTGAAAATGTATCTCGAACCGTTTGGTTAAATTTTCGTAATAGTAAAAAGAAAAGGGGAAAGAAAGAAAGAAAAAAAAGAAGAATAAAGGAGAAAAAAGAATGTAAGTATTTCTGCCCTATTTCTTGGACTATAGATTGTAAAGTAAGCAAGACAGAGGAACGAGCCGTGGACGCAAATTGAACGAAAGCAAAAAAAAAAAAAAAAGAAGTCCATGCATCATTACATCCAGTGCTGCTGTACCTTGGGGTTGAGTCCGCTGCCTTGTCTGAGGAAAGTGCCAGTGATAAACCAGAAACTGTTGCTGACAGTGAATTGGTTCTCGATGACGTCGCTCTCCGCCAGACAAGGGTGGGGATTGTTCCATTCGTAAGGACTGAATCGTGCCATGACGAAGAGTGTGAAGCTGACCAGCATGTACGCCGCCAGCACGTAAAGCCAGATTTCCACGGCCAAAGGATTCATGAATGAGAAGAGCCTGGTCGGCTGGCTGGACGGTACCTAAATTACGTTACGCTACGATTTTAATTAAAACGACCCCTGTGAATTTGCGTATCGTAAAACGAAAATCAAAGAGGATGAACGAGTGTCCTCGATCCGCAGAACCATTATATTGGAGTCGCAGAATTATGTTCTTCTCGCAAGTCTATTCGGACGAAAAAAGAAAAGAGAGAGAGAGAGAGAGAGAGAGAGAGAGAGAGAGAGAGAGAGAGAAGAAAAAAATATCGGAAAAAAGAGATGAACGCTATGGTATATCTCACTGATGCAAACGGTCACCCGATTGGCGCTCGCGTTAAACTTGTTTAAAAGTTCATCATCATTTAACGAAATGTTGAATATATACGTGTCCTCGGTTGTTCCGCGCGCGGGAACATTAAAATGTCACCGTGTGCAAAAAATACCCGCAAGCGTCGTGCCAAGATTAAAGGTTGTCCCGCACGAATTTATTCGGGCATGAAGCGGTCGTTTTTCCACGGATTTTTTGGCGGGTTTAATCGCACTCCCGAGCTTATTTAGACGCGCGACGTTTGTCAACGCGGAGTATGTGCGAACGAGAACTTTAATTACGACAATCCCGGACTTTATTCGCAAAGTAAGTAGTTGCTCAGCGGAAGCCTTGGCGGGCAAGGAGCGAGTTGTAATCTTTGTTTATATTTCGGCCAAAAGCGTTCTGCGGGAGAGCTGGTGCTGAAAGTGCGCCGATTGAAATATGCAGGAGTGAAAAAGTTTTGACGTTTCCGGGACGTAACGGGGGTGAAAAATATCCGAGTGTGTAACCTCTGCATCAGTCGATATAAAAGCGACGAAGAATAACAGTGGGTATACTTTTATCGATATATAAGGCAAACAATTTTACGACGGAAATTGTTTCCCGCAACTCACCTTAAACAGTATTCCGATGCCGAGATTCATAAACGGCTTTGTGAAGTCTATAACACTCTCTCGGGCGTAGTTTATTGTCATCGATGCTACTGCGAGATCAGCCCTCTGAAAAATTTTAAAGAGGATCTTAATAACGGAATTTTTCGATTTAATAATCGAGCGATTTGTCGTTAATTTCATTTGTTCCTCGTTCGTTCTGTACATTTTCATGAGATTTTGTGGTAACAATTTTGAACATGCAAGTTTTATCGTACTATCCAATTGAAAAAATTATTCTAATAGGCCAAAATAAAAAGCTGTGTACTATATTGATTTTCTTTATAAACATTATCTCCTTCGTAGTGGAAAAAATATCTCTTTTATTCCAATTAATGAGATGCAAAAGTAAAGTACTATAGTTTTGAAAGACCAATTAGACATCCGTGTTGGATTTTAGATATGTATGCCTTTTTAATGTAACATAATATATTATTTTTATGGTTCCATGTCGCACCAGCGAAAAATTGGCTATTGAAAACAAAAAAAATGTTTAACATTAATTATATGACGAAAAGACGTTTCGTTCTGTGAGCATCGGTGAACTCATCAATAAGGCTTGGATGGCCACTGTCTTACACATCACTCCTCTTAGATGACCAGTGAATAATTGACGACGAATCGTCTTTGTTCTTCACTTATATACTTTCCTTGGATACTCTATCAGAGGGATATAGAGGAATATTAGAAATATATGTATTTCCAGCATATAATGATTATAAAATTTAGTTTTTGGCCAACAGAAATAAATATCTAACTAACTTTACGTACTTGTTTTAGCTGGATATAATTAAAGATGTTATTTACAAAATTTAAATTGCTTTTATCCATTTTCTATTTACAAATATTAAACATACTATCCTCTTTAATTTACTTTCAAAATATTTTGTTAAGTTACACATTACATTCATTTGGAAATAGAGAAATTTAATAAATATTAAATAAAATTATGTCAATAGACTCGATTCAAGTTTCGGATAAATAATTTCTTGTTTGATATCAATTACCAATATCTACAAGTATAAAGACGTTTCAAAAGACACACGATACCTTGCATCAACAATCAACGCTATCGAAGATCAAGCAAGGTATTTTAGCGTGTGACCATGCTTTTAGGCTTCAAACGTGCAAATGCGAGACATCACTGTCATTTAAATATGCAGTGCAATCTCTTTCGAGTGAAAAGATTGTAAAAGTGTGATGCCTTAACCTAGAAACGAACCAGCAGTCGAACGCTTTTCCGTTCTCCTTAAAGATGCATGTTGCTATTTTGCAAAGCAAACAAGGATTCTAAAACCGTTTGCTAAAATCCGCCTCTGTATACTCTGCTTCATGAAATATCTTGCAGTCGAACATCTGATTCTAAACTATATCAAATGAATAGTGTGAAATGTTTAGAGGGATTTCTTCATTAGAAAGATATTTCGAGAAAAGTATCTGGCAAAATATTTGGTAACTCCGTTTTGTGGAACAACATTTGGAAATATATATTTATAAATTTATAAATATTAATAAACTGATTTTATCGTACAAAGGTTGAAAATTTAAATGTATTCGATGTTTTTAATTGTATCAATAATTAGGACAAAATATTTCGGATTAGTTTCATATATATTAAAAATATAATTTAGAAGAGATATAATTTGCAGTAAATAAAAAATCTCTAACGAAAATAAGAAATCTTCAATTAATATAGATATTAATAAATTAACATAAAATTATTATTTCGTTTCACCAGAGTATTCAGATTATTAAATTAAACTAATACCAGTTGCATTAATTTACATGGAATAAAATACAATTACGACGTCGCCGTACATAAAATGTTGAAAACTTCTGCCATCATAAAATGCATATAAGTTCCAATCTAAGCATTTTTCCAAACCGTCGGATAAAATCTCGCCACAAAGTCTCACGGCCGGAAAGCTACTTTTAATAAACGTTGATTTTTGCATTGCAAACAATGCCTGGCAGCATCTGTAGAGTGGTCTATGAATTCCGGGGCGTTCGAGTGAACTTCTATATAAAAATTAAAAGAAGCATCAAATTAAACGATCGTACGTGTCGCAGTGGTCGCGCGTATAATCAAGCTACCCCATAGCCAGATTTATTATAACATTTTGTATGCGAAAAATTCCACTTTTATCGCGCAGCGGTAACGGAGATTAAACAGATACGAATTCCATCTAATTTGTTTGCTGCTATGCGATCGACATTTTTGGAAAGAGAAGTGGTTTTGTTCCGACAAATAATACGACAAGATTTATTCGCTGACTCTGACATTCCATTAGTTAGTTCGGGCATTTGCTTAAACAAAATCACTGGCTATGCAAACTTAGGTATAAAATTGACATAGCTCTATTCTAAAAGGATTTTTTAATAATCGCTACTGTATTCTATAATAATTTGGGGTACTTATAATATTCCTTATAATGCGATATAGTATTTTAAAAAGTATTTAAAAACAGCACAACTTTGCTAAATTAAAGTAAATTAGGAGAATTTTAATTTTAGATGTTAATTGAATCTTTTTTTAACTTTTATACATTACACGTGATCATATAAGCTTGTATTCCAGCATCATGTTTCTATTGTGATCATATCTTTAAATTATTTTTATCTGCATAATAAGAATAAATATGGAATAAAGTTAAATGGATAAAAATCTTCGTAAATCTAGTTATAGTGTAAGAAATGATTATGCCATATTAATCAAAGGAGAACGAAAAATATTGGATGTAGGTTGAGATTTAATGGCACTATTCGATATCGCTCTTATCTGCTAACATCGATTATCTCTATAGCAATGATAATTTAAGTACAGTAGTTGATATCCGATTAAATCAGTGACTGTTTAATAATGTGTGTATAATGTACAGTTTTCATTGAACCATGAATTACCTTTTCCATGAGTTCGCGCACTATCCCATTCCACTCTTTGGTTTCTGGATCATAAACACCATACATGTGGTCCGGCACTAGTCGAATGGCGTACTGAAAGCCGACCTGCCCAGCTATCCATTTAAGTAAATCTATGCAGAATCCCTCGAAACGCGCATTTCCAGTCAAATTCTTGTCCGCTTTCACCATCACGTATGGTTTTTCCTATTAACAAGGAGTACGATTTCATTAAATGCGAATAACTTTGAAAATTGCCGCAAAAAGTCGGAATAAAATGTTGCACCATAGTAAAAAAAGTTATTAATTTGTCATTTCGTTTTTTATGTAGAAAAAGTTTAATATATTTTTATTTTGCAATATTTGTCTGTGGTAAAAAACGTAAAATAATTGCCAACCAATTATTACTTTTGATGATTAATTCATTAACAATGAAGATAATATTTTATTGTTATAAAAAAGTATTTGAGAAGTTAATAAAACATGAAATGGAAATATACTTTTTCATATCCTTATTTTTATTGCGCGTAGAAAGTTTTAATAAAATTCATAAATCCTCGAAAGAGTAGGTATAAAACGTTTTGTATTTCAGTATTTAAATCATAAGCTTTTAAAGAATATTAGTTCGGAAAAAATATTTATAAAAGCAAACATTGACAGTGAACCTTACTAAAAATATATAACTGAAAGCACATACAAAAATTGAAAAATAAATATTGGAGTATATAGCTTTTTTTACCTGTAAATATATTCAAATATGTATTACTTCATTTCGAAAACGTTTTATTATTTAGGTTAAATGTGAAAAATTTAAATTGTGTCTACTTTAATATTTTTTATGCCTTGTTTATTATTAATAAAATTTATTATCATATTTTTTAAATAATAATATAAACATTATTATAATATTATATAAAAATAATCAACCTGATCCCAAAAGATTTCTTTAAGCCCTGCATACATAATGAAGTAATCGTTTGTAACCAGTTGTTTTCTGCCCGGCTTATATTATGTTCCGCGATAAACATGATTAATGATCAATTTGTTCATTATTAAGAAAGATAATTGGGTGGACTTATATTAATATTGCAATTGTGCGAGTTTTTAATATGTAAGTACGTAATGCGGTTTAATATAAAGAATACCTCTCTCGTCATTACTACAAGAGTGATGTTAGTTGCTGTGGTCTCGTAAAAAGCTCCCACGTCTGTTACGTTTACACCGCTTCCGGGCTTCCATTCTCCAACCTTCACAAGCTCCTCTTTCTTCAACTTTAAAAGATCCAGTTTGAAGTTGTTTCTTTTGCCTTCATCGAATTCTATGTGGCCGGTTAATCCGTGTATATCAGCCTGGAACCAAGGCATAATCCGCCAATCTTGATTTGGAATAATATGTAAAATATATTTCATATCCGAATACGAAAATTTAATGTTGCTGTTTGTGTATTTTATGACGAAATAATTTCGTTATTAAATATTTATGTACGTAAATGCGGTTAGTAAAAAAAAATTCGATTATTACTTATGAAATTAAAATATTGATATAAAAGTGGAATTTATATCATTTCTTATTTTATTATTCATAATTCAACTTCAAAAGTATCAGATTTCAATAAAATTTCACTATATTTTATAAAAATTGTCTGAAAAAGTAGAGAAATATACCAAAAGTATAAAATTATTCTTGTATAAAAAAGTTTAAAAATTTTTAAAATTGCTAAATAAAATCTAAAATTGAAGTCTCTATTTTTATTTATGAAAATAAAGATGTGGCGAAAGTGATTCGCTGAATTAGATAACATTTTTGTTTCATCAACGAATAATTAATTTATTACTTTCTTTCAAGTGGAATTGAATTAGTTCGTCTCGTTCCAGTTGTAACGGAAGAATCGTTATCTTATTGAAGATAATGATTATTCATTTACTGTGTCTATGATGACTGACCCTTTTTTATATTCATATAAATGATGTATTATACTTTTAGTCATTCACAGTCGCCGTTTCTGATTGGGCTCTTCGAGAGAGAAATTTCTTTTATTATAATGAATTACGTTTTTTTATTTTTAACGTGCTTGTCTTTTACTATAGGTAAATATTACACGCGTCAAGGTCGTTGCCTAATTTTTTATGAAATTTTACTGTGTTATAGCTAGTGGAATTCGGTGTTACCACTGTAAAAGTTGTGTCGAAAGTCTCGATAATGAAAACGTGATCAATTGTGCGAGTGACGTGAAAGAATGTTTTACTTTTAAAGAAATAAGTGAGTGAAGACGTCTTCCAAATTTTAGAATGTTAAAAATAAGTTACAAAAAGGTTCTTATTATAAATGTAAAATTCACGATTTTTTAAATTAAAAAGTAATCTTTCTAAGCTAATAATTTTTTATGTTTAACATTAGTAAACCTAGACAAGTATAAAGACAATTTTTAACAAAACACAATAAATAAAGACAATTTTTAATCGGGTAGTATTTATGAATTTTTAGATTTGAATGATAAAGGTATATTTTTCTTTCGAAATGTTCTTTTGACTCAAAAAAATTCAACTTGAAAATGGTTTTTTTTATAAAATAAACGCAATATACTTTTAAATTAAATGCATTACTCATTCTTACAGCTTTCGTCAAGTGTTAGTGACGCGATAACGCTTTCTAATTGCACTAAGGGAAAAATAGATTACTAGAATTATATATTGTTATGTTCGACGGTCGGAATTTTAGTAAATTATAAGAGTTTAATTAATAATCAGAAAATTAATTAGAAAAGGTGTAGCATAATATAGTAATTTATATTTTTAGTTGAATTGAAAAAAATGTTGTTTATTTTCTTTTATAAATTTAGTAAAAAGTAATACCTGAACTTTATATTTAAAATTTTAATGCTCTGCCTAAAATGCTACGTATGGGAGGTTATTTCAATTTAAAATTAAACAAAATTATTGTACATTTATTCTGGGATGATTTCTGTTTAATTTTTTATAATATGATTTCTCTTAATTCAAACAATATTTCTAATGAATTTTTCTTAAACAAACCAGTATACAAAAAGTAAAAAAAAATGCAATTTCTCCTGGCTTGAAAATTATTTTTGGAGAAACTTTATTTTACTATATAAATTTAAGAATATTGCGTATATGCTGAAGCTGAATTATACACTGAGAGAAATAGATAGTTAAAATAATGATCTAGATAGTTTTTCTGAATATCTGTGATAGTAAACTTTAATATCTGTGGATAGTAGAGCACACTACTATCTGGATAATTTTTCCAACTATCTGGATAGTAAATTAAACTGTCAATAAAATAATAACCTGCTAATACAAAGTATAATGAATTAAAAACCGAACTTAAGTACATAAACCTTTAAACACTTCATTTAGTTCTATAAGGTTAAATGCTGTCAAACACCACTTCCACAAGAATGTTTAAACAAAACACAATTGAGAAATATAATTGGAAATAGGCTAGGTACGAGTGGAAATAGGTTAGGTACGCATCATTATCGACCGCGCGATATCGATAAATCGATTTACTATCTGGATACTTCATTTCACTATCTGTTTTCAACTATCTATTTCTACTATCTAGGTGGTGCTTTTAACTATCTATTTCTCTCAGTGTATTTTATTAATACAAATAAAGTATCTTTTGAGTTGAATTTACTCTATGTATAGTTGGTGCGAAAAAATATTTGATTAAATAATTGTATAAAAGAAAATTTCGCTAGGGTTTGAACTTGGTAGTTAGATGTTTCAATAGAGCGTTAAAACTTAAACCACTACGCTAATGTCACTGTTTTGTAACACGAGATATAAACCGATCGTCGTTTCGCTAATTTCAATTATTCAGTTTGAATATCGAGTAAATTCAACTATATAAATATGGAAGGTTTAACTCTAATATGATTGTTTTAAGCGTGTCTTCGTCAACTCTACCATCGAGCTAAAAGCACTCAAAAATTTTTTTTCAGTGTATAATTGTGAAATAAGACCTACATTTCTACGCAGCGGAGTAAAGTAGTGGTAAATCAGGGGGTACAAACTCTTTGAAAAATCGGTTAGAGAATTTAAGTTCATGCATAGGGAAACAATGTAAGATGGCGCTGTGTTTGCTTCAAGTTCACATGTTGTACGAAATAAAATTAACCTCAATTTTCTCAGTTATGGCAACGTGTTTTTGTTTCATATAAGAAAATAAAAAATTCATATATGGACATATATTTTTTTCTCTAATTTATATATGATCATTCATGGTCGATATATGGAAATAAATGATTACAATATTCTACACACGCAGAGAACAATTTTGTCAAATCAACCAAATATTTTGTCATTATTTACATAATAAACTTATTTTGTTAATTTAACAAAACATTCTGTTAAATTGATTTCTGTTAGTCTGCCGATTCAACAAAATTAATTTGTTGATTCAACAAACTAGTTTTAAATGTTATATTCATAATTAAAACAGAAAAATTTCCTTTTAAAAAACAGTAATTTTTTATTGCCATATATCGACCTTATATGGCCATATATGGATTAAGGAAAAACATATATCCATGTATAAATTTGTTATATCCTTATATGAAACTTTTATAACATATATGGAGCAAAGAAGGACCATACATGTTTCATTTTTACTAGGGTTTCTGTTTGAATGGAAGACAAAAGAGTCAAGGGAGACTAACAAAGAGAAATAAGACATAAAACGTAAAACAAATAAAAAACTAGGAAAATAGAGAGACAAAGGAAAAAAATGAAAGGAATTCGAAATAAAAGGTACATGATTGCAACAATTTTCTTAATTCATATAATAATGTAATCAATCTTTGTTGTTAGTTGCTTGTCACGCGAAGTAATGAAACAACGCGACGCTATCGCAATGATAACGTTCAAATAAAATTATGCATATAAATGTCGTCGTTATATAATTAAAATTGTCCTTCTTTTCGGCCAGTAGTATTGCGATGTGCGATTTTCCCATTGGCAAATTTTTACACGAAACCATTGAAGGTCCATCAAATATGTACAATGATGAACAGATTGGCGTGACCTAATTTCGCATTGATTAGAATTTCATAAGATTGTGTTTATTCTCCCCTAAGTTTGTTCTCGATCAAATTTCAGCCTCGCCATGGAAACGAATCATTTACTTCAATTTTTAACTACATTTAGCTTAAATTTAAAATCGAGCATTTTTAATATGGACTTGTGAAATGGAACGTGACTGCAGAAAGAGATTAATAAAAATTATTGCTGTTGTTAGTAAATTCGTCATATACCGGCAAGAATTGAAAAATTACTATCCCAATTTAGTGACAAGTGTCAGCATGTTGACATATTGTCAGCTTTCAAATAATAATTGTCAATAAATTATATCAATTTATATATAATTTGAATTTACTGTATTAAGTTAGCAATCTTAGATTAGATTAGGTTATATAGATATATTAGATAATAGGTAGATTAAATTAGATAGATAGCAAAGTTAGATTAGAAAAACATAAGTTAGAATGAAAAACAAAGTTAGTAAAATAATAAATAATAATAAATTATGTTAGTAAAACATATCGTTTTGCTTAAAGATAGTAATTTCAGGTTATATAATAGTCATTAAATCTACATTGAATTAGAAGTTGTTGATATTTATTTAAGGCAAACAAAAAATTTGTTTCTTTCTTAGCTGACCTAAATATTTAGTTTAAATAACCAAATATGTTGGTTAATAAAATTTAGTAGAACTAACCAAATATTTTTATTAAGTTACTCAAATACCGTGAACCAAAAGTAATTTGTTAAGGTAACCAAAATTATTTGCTAACTGATATTTAGTAAATACAACCAAATTATTTGGCTGCAACCATTAATTTTTTTGTTACTGTATAATAACGGATAAAAAATGTTAGTTATTTTAACTATTGGTCTGGTTAAGGTACACAAAAGTTTTTGTAACTGCAACCAAAAATGTTGTTCTTTTAACTAAATGTCTTTAACCAAACGATTTAGCTATAAATCCTATATTTTTTTTCCGTGTAATACTATAGAAACATATATTACAAAGTATGCTTGATATTTCAGTGGATGTGTGGTGGATGAATAAAAAGAAAATCTTCATATAAATATCAATGTAAGTGTAGTATATGTTTATTTTCTCTTTACACTTTCTCGACAAATTTGATATTGACTTTTATTTTGTACGTGGCTATATAGTATAGGGTAGGTAAATCAATGTTTTAAACAGTCTTTAAGGAATTATGAAACTGGAACAGAAATTGTGTGCCTCGTTTCCGGTTTATTTTGAATTTTCGTTTCATTTTTATTTGTACATTTCTGTATTTATTCCTAAATATTTTTCTTTATATATTTTATATATATACACTAAGAGAAGAAATATTAATTTTTAATAAAAAGTTTACAAGTTTGGCATTATACTTGCAGAATATCATTATATGGCAAACTAAATTATGAAAATGTATGAAATCAGTTTATTAAAAATTGTAATTCCATACAGTTCTGTGCAATTTGACATTCTGTTTTATGAACGGTATAGGTTAGAAACATAGAACGGTACTGATTAGAGACAATGGATAAAACATGTAATAAAAATTTTAAATCCCTTGGTTTCTAATTTTTAATATTCTTTTTTTCTCTGTGTATTTATTCAACTTTAAAATTGTTGCCATAAAGTTCAAAAACTATTTATGTGTAACTTAAAGTGTAACTTAAAGTGTAAAATTAAAGTGCAAATTACAATTGTAATCTTTATACTTTTTAAAAATGACCTTGGAAATAAAAGGTACAACTAGTTAAATACATATCATTACACAGCATCAAACAGCTATACTCGAGTAAATAATAATTAACGAAACAACCAGAGCCTCCTTATTTTCGTCGGCATTTGTTAAATGAACAACTCGAAAACTGAATACTGGAAATCAATACATCAAAAGCCAGTTGAAACATTGGCACGACGTTTATAATGAACGAAATATTCCAAGAAAGTGAAACATCCCGAAATTCTCCCCTCCCTCTCGCAATTCGGACAGATTTGCCCTAATCGACGGCCCAAGTACGCATGAAAAGCGATAAGACAACAGTCATTCAACTTGTTCCGCACGTACCACATTCGACCTTTATCTGATCCCGCGTGTAACAATTGGACCGCGAAAGCGAAAATAAGGGGAATCGGAGAGCGAAGGAAATGATACGATCATTGGGCCATATTAGACCGTCGTCTCGCGACCAAACCAGAGAAGAATACGGTGACGGGGTGTGGTGGTGTGGTGGGGGTGGGTATTGGGCGGGGGGGGGGTGCGCGCGGCAGGATGGTCTAGGGAGAAAAGGAAGATCGGTTTTTGCGCGCGGTCGGAACTGGAAAGGTCGAAGGTTAATCCGGATCGTGCGGAAAAGGCATCCGCCGAGTGCGAAGTGGCTCGGATTCTGTCGGTGCGCCGAGTCTCGGGCGTTTCCGGTGAGTCGTTCGGGCCCGCTCGGCACGACGAGTGTAATCAAGAGGTATAAATAACTGCACGCGGCGCGCAGCCATGAGCCTCGGCAACACTCGACCAACGCTGGCTCTCCTGTTATGACACGCTGGCGTCGGAATACGTCGCCCTACCCCTACGCCACCGTCGCCACCGCTAACCCCGAACGCCCCATCGTTTGCCCCGCCGCCCCCGCCACTGCCTACGCCGCCGCCGCCGCCGCCGCCGCCGCCCCGCGAATGTCGGCGCCCCCACCGCGTGCCGGGGCCACCGCTGCCAATGGCGCCGCGTCGCATCGCGTCACATCATTCATCCCCCTGCCGTCAATCCCCCCACCCTCCGAGCCGGGCCAAAGTCATACTTTCGCACCTCCGTGGCAAAATGGAATTTCAACTCTCGGCTACTACTACACTGAGAGAAATAGATAGTTAAAATAATGATCTAGATAGTTTGTCTGAATATCTGTGATAGTAAACTTTAATATCTGTGGATAGTAGAGCACACTACTATCTGGATAATTTTTCCAACTATCTGGATAGTAAATTAAACTGTCAATAAAATAATAACCTGCTAATACGAAGTATAATGAATTAAAAACCGAACTTAAGTACATAAACCTTTAAACACATCAATTAGTTCTATTAGGTTAAATGCTGTCAAACACCACTTCCACAAGAATGTTTAAACAAAACACAATTAAGAAATATAATTGGAAATAGGCTAGGTACGAGTGTCGTGCGCATCATTATCGACCGCGCGATATCGATATCGATTTACTATCTGGATACTTCATTTTACTACCTGTTTTCAACTATCTATTTCTACTATCTAGATGGTGCTTTTAACTATCTATTTCTCTCAGTGTACCAACCGAAGGTTCACCGTCAGATGCGTGCTTGGGCCGAAATTTTTTTTTTCTTCTTCTTCTTTCCGCGCGCTCTCAGTTCAGGGACGAGAAAGCGCCGCGCAAAAAGGCCTGTTTGATCAATAATTGCGTAAGCGTTGACGAAACTTAAGGCCAGCTTTCGACTTAACGGTGTCATAATTGTTCCAATTATTGGTCCCCAAGGTGACTGCTAAGATCGGTTGCATGTTCCAGGATATGACTGGTTGCTATTTCTTTCTGCCATTCGTGTCTCAGGTTAATTGATAGTCCACGGCAGAGAAATCGACAGAGGAGTTCCTCGAAGCTTCCAATAGTTTATTATTGGCTTTTTGAGGCGCGACTCGGGAAATCTATAGTCTAAATGGTGTATGCGAACGAATTCTGTGGAACTGAAAAATGATCCGTTTTCAATCTTGAACGGATTAACAAAAAAACAAAGATTGTAAATATTTGGAGGGTCAAGTTAATGAAATATAAACAATAATATTGTTTTTTTGACATACAAAGGACGAAAAGTGGATGTAAATACAAAACAAAAACAAAGTTGTTTATATTTTATATTTTCAAAACGCTTCTTTTTTCAATACCGTACGAATTCTAGCTATTGATGTGGACAAGTTTGAAGAGTAAATATTTCAGATATTTGACGCGTAGGTGTTCGTCGATCTAGTAATAATAGTGAATTATACTTCGTTATCATAAAATTTCATGACGTCCAATTGTTGTATTTTAATTCGTTAAGTCTGTAGAGTGACTCCAAGAAATTTTATACAAATGTCCGGTCACTAGTCTGGAAAGAATGGTACTGAAAATTGAAAGGATTTTTAAAAAATAGAACGTAAACAAACTTTGCTTTTGTTTTGTAATTACATCCATACTTATGTCCTTTGGATATAAATAAACTATATTATTCTTTTATTTCATTATTTTTATCTTCCACGTATATAAAATTATTGTTTTTTTTTATATGCTCTACTTGAAAAATGTTTCGTTCTTCAGTTCTATCTGGAATGAACCAAGTAAACGTTTCACCAACAATTCTGCAATCATATCCGATTTCTAAACTATTAAGTCAAGACCTTTCAGATCAAATCGAGTGTCAGCCCAGTGAAATAATTTAGAAGTGTATATATTTATATTATATTAATATGCAAACTTGAGTCTTGCTGGAAAAAGTTCAACGCATTAAAAAAAAAGAAAATTATTTGCTGACATGAAACTGATATTAAATTAAATTTAACCTTTCACATGGTTATTACACGGAGAGAAAAAAAATATATATTTTTAATAAAAAGTTAATTTTGCTGTACTAATTGTTATTCTAACAGAGTATCAGTATATGGAAAACTAAATGATTGAAATGTGTTAAATTAGTTCATTAAAAAGAGTAATTCCATGTAGTTTCGTACAATTTAACAATCTGTTTATGAAGTTTTAGTAAACTGTTTAATAACTAGTTTATGAACGACATGGGCAATAGGTTGGCAACATTGAATAGCGATATCTAACGGATAAATCATGAAATATAAATTTGGTCAAAAATTAGAAGTTCAGTTTATTGAAATTTGTAATCCCTGGTTACTAATGTCTAATATTCCTTTCTCTCAGTGTATAAATAAAAAACATAATTGTGACTTACAAGAGTATTTTATCATAAATACCAAAGCAAGTTAACCTCTATTCAGTAGTTAATTAAACACAAAAGGCACATTTGATTAACCATGCGCGGCACTAATAGTATCTGAACTGACATTCAATTTGATTAATGGACGACAAATGCAATGTTTTGAATCTTAGCAATATTTGTTACTTACAACAACGGATTGAACTAGTTAAAATTTTCTGCTTTTTCGGTAATAAGTAATTAATTCGCCTAATTAATAATTATCAGCCCTAATAACTGCCACATATGCTAATTTGTCGGAACAGTCTTATATTCAGTGATATAACTATATACACTGAAAGACTGTCTGATATTTTAGGACTCTATGCCTATATTAAAAACGTTATATATGTTTTTTCTATATGTTCAAAATATATATTATTTTGAACATTATTTTGAACATATGTTCAAAATAATATATATTTTGAACATATAGAAATACGGGAAATAAAAAATATTTCTTGTCACATTGTATGCTGAGAAAAATGTGACAGAAAAAATTACTGTTTCTAACTGTGTTTCAGATGTATATCCGTATTTCAGTAAAAATTACAATTTTTTAACTGGAAAATTTTCTGTATCATTTATAAACGTAACATTTAAAATTAGTTTCTTTGCTTTTAAAGAACAGTAATTTTTACTGAAAAATGGATATACATCTGAATCACAGTTAAACAGTAATTTTTCTGTCACATTTTTCTCAGTGTAGAGTATTATTCCCTACTGAAACGCATAGAGTCCAAGATTACTACAGTATTTTTTTCAGTGTATCAATTCTGGCGGCATGTGAATCATTAAATTAAACCCATCAGAATTGAAATTATCTTGATTGTAAATTTTCTAAAGCGTGAAATCAGCTTAACAAATATTACCCGTATTAATTATCAAACCTCTTTCATTTTCGGAGATTCCAAATCATTCATCTATTTCCGACTAATTGGTAATATATAGAGTATGTGATACCCTAATTTAACTCTAGTAGAAATGAAACGATAAGGCCAATTTGTCAACGTGAACCAAGTCTGGAAGGGAAATGGTAAACACGATCACAATTTTTCTATTTTAAACAAAATGAGGTCAATAAACAAATGTAACGCTGGGAAATTTTATGGTATTGTTCTGAATTGTCCTTAAAATGAATTTAAGTCTATGTTTCTATATAAAACCTACATAAGTACTTAATCTTTTAAAAAAACTTGAATTCCGTTTATTTTTATTAACAACCATGTAAAAATCAACATATATGTGGCATATGTGTTACACATATGACGACATATATGGCAAACATGAGTGCTGTATATATAAAATTTTACATGGTCTTGTATATTGATCATATATGGGCATATATGGATTAAGGAAGAACATATATGTCCACATATGAATTTTTATTTTCTTATATGAAATTGTTAAAACATATATTAACCATATATGTTTCATTTATACTAGGGAATATGTCCATAAAGTCAAAATTTTTACTATTAAAAATAGTTTAGCATTTTTATATTAAAAAAGCTGTTAAATCGTTTTTAATTTATTATTATGCAAAAGGGCATTTACAAAACAATGTGTTAGATCTTTCATTACAAGACAGTGTGTGTCTCTTCCTTAGTTCCTTTTTAGTGTTATTATTAAATGTAAGTAAAGACGCAGAAAGAAAACAACAAACATAACAGTGGAAATACGTCCAAGGAGAGAATTTTGGTATTATGTACACAGACGAACAAATAATAACATAATAAACATACATCAAATACGTAAACATAAACCCACCCAATCGAACCTATAGTTGAATACACATAATGTAATATCGACATGCTATTAGAAAACGAACCGTTCATTATATACTTCAACTGTAAGAAAATGATGCTTGTGAGAAACTGTTGAATAATATCTGCAATATGTAGTTAGCGTACAGCCCTTGTGGAAATTTATTGTCTGCAAAAGTCCGCAAAAGTCTGCAATCAAGTCCGAAAATGTCTGAAAAAGTTTCTCCAAACAGTCTACAAATGTCTGCAAAAATGTCTGCAAAAGTCAGCAGTC
>JABFPN010000544.1:0-15030 GCA_022817305.1 Leptoteleia sp. ZL-2020
TGTGTGAATGTGTGTGTGGGTGCGTCCGCGTGTCCGTGCGTGCGCATGTATGTATGCTTGTGTGGACGTATGCATGTGGACGCGTGCTTGTTTGATTGTGGGTGTGTGCGCGAGTCTGTTCGTTTGTTTGTGTATGTGCGCGCGCGTGTGCGTTTGGTTGTGCGTGTGTGAATGTGCGCGCGCGTGCCTCCATGGATGATCGCTTGAGCTCTACGGGGCTCGCGATTATCGCATGTTTTTTCTATGTCGCGTTTTTATTTTTTTGATAGGTTGGAGGTTGACGTTCGCGTCAATTTGAGATATAACTTATTATATTGTATCTAAAAATGTTAACAAGTGACATCTTGTCGTATTTAAAATACAGTATAAAAGAGTGTGAAAATGAGAATTCATAAGGTTAATTTTTACTAAAAATTTTTATGATAATTATTGTATTGTTATTATATTCCGCAAATTCTGCTTGGAATTTTTCTATTGATACTCAAAGGAATGTTATACATTCAATGAACTTGATATAAAAGAGAGAAGAGAATGTCTAAAATCATATGATCTAGCTTCACAATGGTGAGTGAAAATGAAAGATTTAATGCGTGGTTATAATGAATATAAATCCAACAACAAATGAGGAAGTTACGAAACCATTATTTTTGAAACGAAGATGAGAATGAGACCGGACCCAGCGGGATGGATAAAGCGGGAAATGATGAGATTTGAATGACCAAATAAGGCGAATAGAGGGTAAGCGAGGAGAGGGGTGGGAATAGGAGAATTGATGCACATTTCAGCTGGAAGTAATAAATGGTAAGCGAGTTGCAGGATTCGGATAATCATTCATCGATCATACCAGCTCCGGGAAATTTGCAAGTTTGCTGCCCCTTTTGATATTAAACGTCAAATTGCACATTAATTTGATGATCTGGTCGAATTTTTGGACCATGTTCGTGTACCTTTGTAAGATCTCAGTATAATGAGCACACTAAGAAAGAATTTATTTTAATTAAAAAAAGTACACTGAGAAAAAAGTTGGGATAAAAATTATTATACTAAATGTAAAAATGGGGACAAATGACTTCTTCTTGTCTTAGTTAATATACAGTTTAAAAGAGGTTATAAGAAAAATGAACATTTTTATTATACTCTATCATAGTAACTTATACAATACTGATAATCTCTTTTAAAATACATTTTAAATATGGCAAGAATTGTAATTTGTCCCACTTTTACATTTAGTATAATAATTTTTATCCCAATTTTTTTCTCAGTGTATAAACAAAATATTTAGTATACCAAATATACTAAATTTTTCAGTTATTCTACTGAATAATATCAGTTATGATCATAACCGTCGAAAGGTTCAATTCCTCGGTCGTTGAACTGAAAAATTCCTCTTCCATACATGTTAACTGAAGACATTAATTGCACGTACGATAACTGAATTGCTCGTTTGTGTTAATTAGATTCCTTTATTGTTATGATGATTCAATGAAACCTTTCACTTTCAATAAATGAATTTTACTGTGATTACGAATGAAATGTTACTTTTTGCTATACTTGATAGGTAACGCTATCCCTCGGCCGAAGTTACTTGAGCAGCTAATTTCATGGTCGGGACAATAGTGGAACACTTAGGACTTCGGTTTATAAGGTCGTTCCAGGGTGGGCTGGATCGTTGGGGTGCTCGGCAGCGAGCTCCGCTCGGCTTGTCGTAAACTTTTGCCCGCGCGCAAAGTGTCTCTTCAGAATTTGCACGAATCGATCAGCGCTTTATCTCGGCTCGAGATTTCGCAGTCATTCGAACCGTAACGAATGGCCAATTTCCGCCTCGGTGTACCTCAATTCTCGGCCTCGACGAGGCGGCAGAATACGTCCTGCAATTGCGACTTAAACGACTGTCAGCCAGTCGATTCAGTCGCGCGACAATTGCATTTTTTCGAGGTAACTTGTTACTCGTCTTTTAAGGGAGAAGGCTCTTCCCAACTTTAGGATTTTACGAGGATCGGGATTTCTGGTTACACGGCAGGGAGAGGGAGGAGGTTCGGGGCTTAATTATGGACAGGTGAAATGTACGAATTTTTGTACGAATACGAATCGTAAACCCATTTGAATGAAATTAAAAGATAAAAATTAATCAGGTTTAAGGTTTCTGGAAAATTTTAATTTAGAAATGTTAAACTCGTTTACCTGAAATTTGTATAACATTGTTGACATAAAAAATTTTACTGTGGTATTTTAATAAATTGACGGTTAAAAGAGTGCAAGATTTATAAAATTTATGAATGTCCAATAATAAAAACTATAAAACGTTTACTAATACTTTAACACTTGTCAAGTAATAATGATTAACGAATTGATTTTACGTCAGCTTTGTTATAAGGTAAAGTAATTTTTTCCGAACTTTTATCCGTTTTTTTTATTAATGAATATTGTAATAATAATCGATTAAAATATACAATATTCTACAATATTATAGTCACCTTGAAACAATATTCAACAGCGCTATCGTAATATTGCGCGTTTACTCGGTTTGATTTCCAGTCAGTGTAATCAGATATGAATTACCATTTAGCTGATTACCAAGTAGATATTAATTCGGTATGATTATGATTCCGGGCGGTGGGAAGCAGGAACACTCACCCGTTGCGAAAACTGCATCGATGCCGCGGCGGCGTTTGGCGTCGCGGATGGAACTGCTGGTAACGGTGAACGGGTAATTGGTGATGAAATTGGGTCGACCTTTGGGCCGGCTGGTGGTGTTGCTGTTGCGCCTGATTGTTGGGGTTCGCCAGGCCCCTAGACAGCTTCAGCATCTCAGCCCCAAAGGCGTGAATCGCGGAGACCGCCGAGGGTGGCGGCTCGCTTTCCGGCAGCCAAAGTTCGTGCGTGTCTAACGTCGTTAATTCCGTGTCGGTTGAAGTGCCGGAAGTATGTTGCGGCGTCCCACTGCTCCCTCCGACGGCTTTGTTGCGCAACAGCCGCTTCCACGTACAGCGCCTCTCGAGCGCTGCGTAAAGTTAAACTTTGATTAGCCCAGGAACGAACTCATCAATTTCAAGATTCCAACGATGAAGGACGATAATCTTAAAGGGAAAGGCATGACTTTGATGTGAGCGCAATTGCAGTTTAGGTGTTCGTCTGAGAGACGTTGCTGGGCTTTACGGTGGTTTTACTGGTACCGTTTGGTAGACCATGTCGGTTCTTATTACATTTTTGAGCTTGCTCAAAGAGCGAACTTAAGGGGAAAATGGGAAGGAAGAAAAGAAGAGGTATTTTTTTTTAAAGGGACTGCTTCAATTTATGTCCAGCTGTTATAAAGTTTATGATTCATTTGAATCAAAATACTTTAGTTGGGATTATATTTTATTTGAACATTCAATAAAATTGGTAGTACAATACAAGTTTGATGAATTTTTCATATGTTTTACGTGCGATTGATTATACTTAGCAAATGGTGCCGTGTTTCTTAGCTGTGTACGAAATACTGGCATAAGTTTTTTCACCCTGTAAGGTACAAAGAGACACGGGACTGAATAATAAAACGTTTTTAAAATACAAAATTTAAACATATTTTATTCTCTTTTGTTGTTAAATATTTAAAGGTCTGTTTAAAAAGAAATAATAACAACAGTTTGTCCTTCCGTGTGTTATCATACAATGTTTGTTTTAATTTAAATGTTCCTTAATATAAAAGAAACGTTTTGCTTTTCGGGTTCATCAAAAAGACAGCTTTCGGTAGTTTTGACAGAAAATTTATAAATTGAATTCGCCTTTTTCGTCTCGCAGTAAAAACTTTTAATTTTATTCATCGCGGACCCGAATGGTAAAGCGCGTTTGAAATATAATCGAACAAAGTTTGCATTCGTCATGCATATGGAATAAAAATGGCGAACAAAGGAAATATTCATTTACACCTTGCATTTCGAGAGCTTTTTAATTTTCATAGCCGCGTCGTTGCTTTGTTAGTTATGAGCGGCTCACGTGTACGTTCCGAGCAAAGAGTGTGCACCAAGCGAAGCGCTCTTTATCGTTCGTTCGATTGTTCGTGATTGCAATCGTCCATTCTGTCGTGTTTTTAATGGAAGCGAGGCAGCCAATTCGGTCCATAAACTTAATTAGTTGGAAAATTACGTTTTTCCCAATCAACGATACTCTCTTTTAGCGCACCCAACTAATAAACATAGGGTGCGCTGGCAGTCCCGAGCGTGCCAGTGATAATGGGTATTGCAATAATTGGTTCGATTATGGGCTGATATTGTTTCTTCGTCGCGCAATTTACGCGATCGAATTTACATTTGGATTGTGTTTGCGCGCAGCTATTACGGCCTGTTGAATATGCGCCGTGTTACCGACCTGCCGTGCCACCACCGATGCTCTGCTTCTGCTTCGCCAAAAGTTGAACCGTGAGCGTGTACGTGAGCAGCATCACCCCCAGCGGTATATAGAAGCAAATGATGCTTCCGATCAGCTTGTACAGTGGATCAGGAATTTGGCAGGCCCCGTCCACCAACACCGAGTCATCGTCCTGAAACCAACAAAGCCGAACAAACGAATCAATTAAATTGCCCATTGATCTTTACAGTTTCAATTGTTCAATTTTGTCTCGGTATTCAATATCAATAATGAATGTCGTCAATAGGCGAACAATTCTTTTTTTATTCCCCGTAGTGTCATCAATGAAAATGTTACAGTTTGGTTGAAGGCATTGAAGGCTTTTGGTTGAACGGACCTTAGGGATGATGGAATGATTTTATTGGGGATTTCATTACAGTTCTAGAATATAAATATAGTTCTACATTCTTTCCTAATTTAAGCAATGTAATCGTGTAACAAGAAAGGAAATAAAACTGAAAATAAATCTTATTTGTTACAGAACACCAGAGCAGTGTCCCAGCGTGGTCTCTTTGCTGGCCGAGAGTTATAATCCTCATGTAAGATACGGCGCAGCAATGGCTTTAGGTATTGCCTGTGCAGGCACTGGTCTTAAAGAAGCTATTGCATTGCTGGATCCAATGACGAATGATCCGGTGAATTTCGTACGCCAGGGTGCCCTCATCGCGTCTGCCATGATCCTCATCCAGCAAACCGAAGCCACTTGTCCTCGCGTGAAAGACTTCCGCGCTCTTTACGCCAAGGTCATCGTCGACAAACACGAAGACGTCATGGCCAAATTTGGTGCCATTTTGGCGCAAGGAATCATCGATGCAGGTACAACTTAACAAATTGTCCCGATAACAGTTTTTTCCTACTTTTATATATACCATAATTTGACTTAAAAAGATCTGATTAAGAGAAATATTTTACAGGTTAACACAGTAAGTGGCTAATTAACCCTATCTTTTAGCTTTAACAATAAAAGTTGGCGCTTCGATTAAATCCACGGAGGAGACAAATCGCCAAGCAAACATCGTTTTTCAAGCCCGAAATAATTTTTCTGGTTGAAAATTGTCGAATAGGGACGCGGATTTTGAGAGCGACCATAACTCATGTTAAAAAATGCCAAAGAAACTGGGTTGCCCTTTCAATGCATTGAGCTCGGCCACAAAGCTCCGGTTAGGTGAAACGCCGCGGTACGAGACAGCTCGCGCCGATGGAAACAGCGAACCGTGACAATCGTCAAAGACGCGGAGAGGGCGCACTGAAGTCCGGGCGTAAACTCCGGGACTTCATTCCCGTCCTTCACTTTTCCCAGATGAATCGTTTTATAGCGACGAAAAGTCGTAAATCTCGCGTCGCGCGACGTGCCACCCGGGCTGACTTAAAGTCGCTCGCTAAGCCAGATCCGGTTCGAGCTCGTATTTCACAAAAGACGTCGTTTATCAAAATTAAAATACGATATTTCATTCAGTCGTTCGCGTTACCATCAAGGACGAAGAAATAAGTGACCGAATTTACGGTAATTTGGTCTTTCGCCGAAGTTGGTCCGCTACTTTTTAATAGATGTATATACATACATATATATTTGTTATTTTCTCTAATTTGAATCTTTTTTTTTTAATAATTTACTATTTTGCTCCTCAGACTTTTTTGGCTTTAGAGGATGGATGGAGTTGAACAACTAAAGATAAAGTATCTTACAGTTGAAGGGTTGTAACTATGATAAGCTTCGATTAGTCTGAGTTTGAAAAACCGTACCGACTTGCGATGATTAGTCATCCTGATCACGAGCGATTTCCCTTTTTTATTGCAGTTACGAAAGCCCCTTCTAATACATAAATAGCCGCAGACTTTTATTAACAAAAATAATTCAAACTCATATTCGTAACGCGTGGAAACTCCATCGTGTTATTTTTTCTTTAGCTTCAAGCGTTTTTACTAGTATTACTTCATAAATGGAGTAAATTAATCGCCCGTATATATTAATATCAGGGCTGTTATTAAATTTGCAAAACTTCGTTCGGTTTAATAAGTTGGCAATTTTTATACACCTTTAATTATTTTAAAGTCGTTATTTTCTTAATGATGAACGTAATAATGTGTTAAACGTGATAGATTGTTGGAATTTTTAATAAATCTAGTTTATGTCTTTTTAAATGTACATAAACACAGGATTTGTTTACTTTCATTGAATTTATTGATGTTCAACTAAATGTCTATAAATTTATTTATATTTTTTATATTAAAATCTTCTTCCTTAATTACATATTTTGATTGTAGTTTTGATAAGAGAAGTTTAATCAGCTGAATTTAAATTCATTTTAGGTGGACGTAACGTAACAGTGTCATTGCAATCTAGAACGGGTCACACAAACATGCTCGCGGTGGTTGGTACCCTCGTATTTACACAGTACTGGTATTGGTACCCCTTGGCACACTGTTTGGCTTTGGCATTCACACCAACCTGTTTGATAGCCCTTAATGCTCAGCTGAAAATGCCCAAGTTGGAATTCATGTCGAATGCCCGACCAAGCGTGTACGCTTATCCAGCTCCACTGGAGGAAAAGAAGCGAGAAGAACGGGAAAAAGTCGCCACTGCGGTGTTGAGTATTGCGGCACGAGCCAAGAGGCGTGAATCTGAACGACGTGCCAAGGACTCGCATGAGAAAATGGATGTGGTGGGTTTCCTCTTATCTTTATTTAACCCCAGTATTGACATATTGATTTGTAAAAATTTGTTGTTACAATTAGCGTAAGGATACAACAAATATTATTATTTATAATAGTAAAAAAAAAATTTTTTTAACTTTAACTTTTGTTTATAATAGTAGCTGAAGATTACATATTGGAGAGTTAGTATTTAATAATAATTTGAAAGTTGAAGAGTTAGATATCATTGATTGATGTAGAATTATATTTTTGATTATAGGATCCACCCACGATTGATACTAGAGAAAGTGTTGAGGCAAAGGATACCGGAAAAGAGAAAGATGATAAGAAAAAAGAGAAGGAAAAGGAGGATAAAGACAAAGATAAGGATACGAAAGATAAGTCTGAGAAGAAGTTGAAGGATGACGCGAAAGAAGAGAAGACCGATAAGGATAAGAAGGAACTCGAGCCTAGCTTTGAAATCCTACAGAATCCTGCACGTGCGCTGCGCCAACAACTGAAAGTTGTGCAGCTTGTAGCAGGTAGCCCATATGTTCCAGTCAAGGACATTCAAATTGGTGGCATTGTGATGGTCAAGCATGTTCAAACAGATGCAGAAGAGGAACTTGTAGAGCCTGTAGCTGGTATGATCTGATTTATATTGTTTTTGTGTAGTTTTAGATTCTATATGTATTTCATATATTAATCTCGTTTAATACTAATTAAAATTAATTGTATAATTATTCAACAATTACTCAAATTATTATAAACAAATTATTGTGAAATTAATTTTTTCAAAGAAAACTTATAATAGAATATTGTGCATCTATATAATGGTTTTTACTACATGTTTTTGTAAAAATAAGATTTTGTAGTTCCGCAAGACAAGAACAATTTCTTTAGCCGTTTAGTAAAATTTGATCTCAAAAAGAAGTGAATTGACGAAGACGTACGACGAGTAATAAAAAGCTATTGTTGTTTGTTGCAGCGTTCGGTCCGAAACCCGACGAAGAAAAGGAAGCGGATCCACCAGAACCGTTCGAATTCTCAGAAGAATAAAGTGTTCTACGAGCAAACTGAACTCGCTGTATCATGAAATCATAATAGTCGTTTATCGAAAGAAACGAACTGTCGTGCTTCATTTTATCTCTCATTTTTTGAGATATGTTATTCTTGCGTCGTCAAATCCGTGCATAAATACAAATATAAATACTGTTAGGGAAATGAAATCGTATGATTATACCGCAATTATGGATTAATCGTTATTTATCGCGTTCCAAGTTTCTTTGTGTAAATTCAATGTTTTCAATGAATTAATGTGGCTTACAAACAACCGATTTTTGTATGGAGTTCGAGGTGGATACTGATTAATAAAAATTATTTCACATTACATTTTATTATATTTTCGCATTATGCATTACAGATTGGATCTGGGACGGCTCGACCCAATCTCGAGAACAATGGGTCCATCGTACGGTAAGTACTTCTTTTTTTTTATACTGAATACTGCATGAAGTAATGGCATCTTTACTTAGTTACTTTGTCTCATTAGGATAAAATTTCATTTATTTATTACTTTTTTATTCGTTTTAAAAATTAGTTCTTGTACCAGCTAAAACATAACTACTTGTAAGTATTATTTTAACCTTCTGTACTGTACATTTAACTTTGTATATACTTTCGTGTTGTTATTTCTTGCCTTTCCTTATTCGAAGTTATTCGTACTTATTATTATGAACAATGAAATAAAATTTGTAATTAATACTATTAATCAATACAGAGTATGAAGTTAACTTGAGCTGTTTGTAATAATAGAAACAATGGCACTGACTAAATATATACCAACTGCACAACTTAATGAGAATATATCATTAGCCCCTACAAATATGATAAAATATTAATAATGTTATTAGACTATGTAAAGTTAAAATAGTTTATTGAAGTATTTAATGAATTAGTGAATATATTACTCTAAAGATTTAACGATACTATTTTAAGAGATTTTTAGAACATTTTTAGAACATTTTTAGAACAATAACGATATTATCATTACGATGTTATATTTTAATATAATTCATATTAAATAAAAATAATATTAGAAAAATTAAATTTATATCTGATGAGTTTTATTTTCATTATAATTTTCAGACAAATATTATTCTTTATTTAATAAAATAAATTTAAAATCAAATAATTTAAAACAATATTTTTCAACAAAAACATTATTTTTTCTTATGAAAATATATTTGAATTAATTTATTCTCATTAATTATTTTATTTCATTATCAATTATTTCGTTGTCAATGGAGACATTAATTTACTTTTATCGTCACAACTTATTGGAGGGTAGACTAGCTAATGAGCTGAGACATTTATAATGACTGAACTATTCATTTTTAAAAGTTTGCCTTCGAAATTATTGTGAGACGGCATTCACACGTCTTAGGATCATATTTTCTAATATCAAGGATAATTTTTGGTATGTTCTAACAATGTTTTAAATATATAAAATATTATATCAGTGCATTTGTAGTTATATATTATCACGAGAGCGTAGTCGCTAAGGACTTAAGTTTAGTAAAATTACGGATGTATATGAAGTATTATTAATTCATAAAAGTTCGGATTTTGCAAATTCACAGACAACTACTAACTTAGTCTGGAAATTTAATCAAATTATAATTAATGTAATATTTCATAGCTGTAGTCAGTATTAAATGTCATGAAAATACTGACAATTTTCATGTAATTTTCAAGTAACAAACCTTAACAGCACGTTCAGAAAAAAATAATGATATTAACAATATGCATAGTTAATTTTTGTATTATAAAATTTTAGGTCCATTAATCCGATTTTTAGTTAAAATAACCATAATATTCTTCTAAACAACTATAACTTTTTTTTCTATGCACCAGAAATAGTAATAAACTATATAATTTTTCGAAACTTGATTTTGAATAAGGTTGATTCTTTTTGTATTCTTTTTTTCTAAAGTAAGAAATTTCTTGTAATATTAAATCGGTAATTTCATTTCATGTGCATCATTTTTATTTTTACTTCCTTCGTTAAAAATGTATAATGCTTTTTTAAATTGTATACCGTAAAAACATGGTTCAGTTATATAAAAAATTGCGTCGTTGACTCTTAATAAATAATTGAATAATATTAAAACTCGTTTCAACTTTCCAATTACAATTTATGATTACTTCTACCCGTGAATATAACAAAACAACTGATTACAAAACATTTGTAACAAGAAAGTGAACAATTTAAAGTGTCCGTTAATTGTTGCACGAACTTTTATAAATCTGCATTTGCAATTTATTTCATTAATTACTTTTACTCGTAAATTATACATTTCACTCGTAAACTTTATGGCTATTATTGTTAACATTTCAGTGCAAAATTGTCAAACGCGAGACCGCAACCATAAAATTGGATTATGATGATGATTGCAAATTTACAAATATCCGTCGTGCGAATGAATTAATTTTCTCATTATATAATTTAAATTTTAATTTCATTTGCAAAGAATGATGAGTGAGTAAAAATTCAATGATTAGTCAAATATAAGAAGATAAAGGCCCCTAGTATCGGCCACTTAAGGAACTTTGAAAATAAAAATTAGACCTTTAATTGTTTCATTTGTTATTTAATTTTAAATTACTCTTAATTATATATCTAATTATCACAGCTGATTAGGGAAATTCAAAAATTACCCTAGTAAAAATCAAACATATATGGTCATATGTTTTTTTCGTAATCCATATATGAACATATATGTTTTTCTTAATCCATATATGACCATATATGTTTTTTCTTAATCCATATATGACCATATATGTTTGATTTTTACTAGGGTACTTTAAATGTACTAATTACTAAGGTGAAAGTTACACAGTATAATAAACAATTTAAAAAAAGGTCGCCTAATATAAGACAGTCAACTGTTTAGTCATTATTTAAAATTAAATAGTATTCTAACAAGTAATAATTAAATATAACAATTTTAGAAGAACAAATTCCATTACGATGATGCTAGCTTAAGACACCTTTTACTTTCTATGTTCTTGGTAACTCTCAGAATTTTTTACATGTTATTATAATTATGTTCGGCTTCCTAGATTTTACAATTATCCCAATCAAATTCATGAATCTGTGAAAATTTGTGTTTGTACAACAGTTAATACATAATAGATTTTTTAAAGTAATTGTTAATTATCATATGAAAGTGTTTCTTTCTTTCATTTAAAATTGTTAATTTGTAAAGAAGTTGTGACGAATATAAGATTACGCATTGGACATCAAAGATGTGTTCTTATCTTAATTGTGTTTATGTATGCGTGTGCATGTGCAAGAATTGAATAAATTTATATGAAACTATTTAAATGAAAGTCTGAAAATATGAGAGTTAAATCAAGTTTACAAATAAGTGTACGTATCTTTTCCCATATTTCTACCATACTTTCCCCGTGTTTTACAAACAGACATAGGTATACAAACACAGAACAACAAAGACACAGAAGTAAAAACGCTCACATGGACACATACATTTGAAAGGCTTATTAAACTTAAACATTACATAGGTATCCTAGTAGATCAAAAACTGGACTTGCCCGGTTTCAAATCGGGCCTGTCTGTGGCGAAGACATGGCACACTTGATTTACAAGTTACCCAATTGGGACCATACCGGAAACAGACTAAATAACCAGACCGGGCAGCGCTACAACGCCGGTATTTATATGGTCCCAGTTGGGATACCACGTTACAAATAGACACCAATGGTCAGGTTGAAATCGGGTAGGCCAAATTCAAATCAAACGTGAATTTTTCATGACATCCAGGTTAGGGCCAAACCAGATGAAATCAGGTGGTCAAGTTGTAAACATAGATATATATAATGCACGGTATCCAGGTGGATTTTTTTTTAACACGTAAAAGAGTATTATTGATCAAAATTTAGATCCGATGAAGTTTTGATTATCAATAAAATAAATTACTTGGTTAGAAAACCAATTATAAAACAGAGTTATCATAGCGTTTAAATTATTTCGAAATAACGCGCAGAGTATCAAATTAAGTTGAAATTAGAATTAAAGTATAAAACCAAATTAGACCACATTTATTTTCAATTAGTAATATAATATTTTTATTTTTTATTAGTAATATAATATTAATTTATACTTGCTATAAGAATTTTGTGAAATATTACTGATTGAAAAAATATTTATAAACAATTTAGTAATTAAAATAGTATTAATGGTACTTTTTGTTTAACATTTTATACCTGCTGAAATTGATATTTAAAACGTTTAATTTAAAAATTGTAGTGCGTAATGAATTTACTGAATTCATCATTTGTCCATTTTTACAACTTAATTCATTGGTTCATTGGTCATATTAAATTGGTATGAGTACTATATATAACGATGTGAACAAATTAATTCTGTCCAGTCTTCAAGTTCACCACTCCTCAGTGTCATAGACTAAACAGTTATGAAGATTTTAATTTCTTTGTGTACTTTGAGTTTGTTTGGGGTGAGTATATATGTTCTATGATTCTATATTTATACAGAATATTTGATTTTCATATTAAAATTGTAGACCTAGTTATTGTATGTTTACAATAATGAACATAATGGCAAATATTAAGTAACGTCGAATTTAATGGATTAAATCTTTTATATACAAAATATTAACTTATAAATCAGTAATTGTAAATTTAAATACAAACATTACACTTATTACAATAAATATGAGTACACGGAGAGAAATTCCCTTTGATAAATTGCAAAGTGTATAGGAAATCAGTGATGATATTGTCACACTTAGCAGTTTTGGAAAACAAATTTCATATTATACAAATAAATTTCTGAATAGTGCTTCTAAAAGTTTTAAAAAGTACAACGTAAGTTGTACTGTTCAGAAATTTACTTGTATAATATGAAATTTGTTTTCTAAAAATGCTAAATGTGACATTATCATCAATGATTTCCTATATACACTGATAGAAATATATGCGTGGCACAAGTATACACATGTTTAATCTAGGTATATTATATGCTTAAAAAATTGACAGGTACATGTATAATCCTGAAAGGTATACATATGCCTATAAGAAGCATAAATATACACTAAATTTACATTAGATATAATTAACTTATTATGCTAGATATATTAACTTAAACATCCGTGTAATGCAAGCCTTTTCTATCAGTGGACGTTGCAATTTATCAAACGGTATTTCTCTCCGTTTATAAATGATTTTGAAAAATGTTACAAATAATATATCTCGATGTATTTTGTATAAACTGTTAATATTTATATTTAAACGTACATATAATTATTTACAAGTAATTTGTAATTTAAAATTATTGATATATACAATTATTTTTAACTTATTTGAAAAATTTCAGCTTGCGGTCGCAAGTTCGTGGAACGAGACTGAACAAGATCTTAATACATTATTAGAATCTACCGTACTTTGGCAAAAACAATTGGGAGACTTATTTGATTATTACGAAAATGTTTATAATTACGATAATATAAAAAAACAGAACGAGTCAGGGGCATTAAATATTTTGCAGGTAAAAATAATTAACAAAATACTGCTAAAAAAATGAGCAAATTATTTCATATGAACTCAGAAATATTATATTTATTAACAGAGGGCTTGTTTACATATTCTATACTATAATTTTTCAGCATTCTTAATGAAAAATACACTGAATAAGAAAAATAGTCAGATTAACTATTATAATCGGTAATTTTGCAATCTAATTGTTATAACGACCGATAAAAACTGCTTTTATATACACTGATCATAAAAAGATAGAGAAAATGACCTAAGGGTAGCTGGTCGCTTTTACCATGACGGCCTTGGGGCCGTTAGTTTAGTTAGATCTTAAAAAATTTATGGCGGTTGATTTATAATTTGTTGCCGATACGTGCATATTTTGATTGTACTTTTATAGATTTGTCCATTATGTCCTCAAAATACAAAAAGATATTGCAATTTTTTTAAATATTTATCTCTCAGAGTACTAATATACTGCCCTGATACATCAAAGTTTACGATATTTTATATTATTATATTATTATATTATTATATTTTATGTTACCTGAAAAACTATAATTGTTAAGTTATGTTTAATAATGTTTCCTATGATCTAATCTTATACTATTACAGTATGAAAAAGAGGTTGGAAAGAAACCAGAATGCAATAAAAAATTTGTCGACGCATTATACCGACAAGGTATATTAATCACTGATTTAGCAGATTGTGCGAAAAATGTTGTCAATATTGCTGAGAAACTTTTCGCAGAGGCACATTATGCAATTATAAACTTAGAAAATGAAATTATTGATTTACGAAATATGAAATGTGGAAATTTACAAACAAGAAGTACGGCCCTTAACTGTAACATTGAAGTAAGTTGTAAATATTTTTATATTAATTTCAATGTTTGTCATTTTGCAACAAAGTGTATTATAATAATTTTTGTTTTTAATAATTTTAGGTTCGAGAACAGTTAATGTTACTTAAGTCCTTTAAATATATAAACGAGTTACGTCCAGTGTTTCTTAATATAAAGAAATTAACAAAAATGTTAAAAAAACCCGGTAATTGCTTCGACAAATTTGAGACAAAATCGGCACGGTTTAAAAACGAGTTGAAATCTTGTATTGAAAATTAAAATATCAATTTATGTCAACCCTACGAGGTATTAAATGGAGTTATAAAATGTTGAGCAGGTAAAAGTAAAAGGTATTTCAAAATCAATGGATGTTGTTTTTGCCCCAACCTCTGAAACTGCATAATGAATCATAAAAGTGACCATTTCTCATCTCAGCGAGGGCGGTGTCATAAAATAATAACAATTAAAATGATTCGCCAAAAATGAATCTGAGCTGACAGCGCGGATTCAGTGTGGTTGAAAAATTAATTAATATTGACGTTAATAATTGTAACAAAGTAAGTATTTCGCGGACATGCCGAATTTGATT